>CALNHX010004553.1:0-125205 GCA_940337035.1 Agriotes lineatus
CCTACTCGTACCTCTTCTTGTGGGTAATATTTTTCAAATGCTTGCGAAAGTGCAAATAGCAGGCAGTCCCAAATTCAGCGTTGAAGTATGCGGAAGCTGCCTTATAAATAACGCGTGTCTGTAAATAAATCTAACGAAATAAATCATTAATGTTTAAGTCGCGTGAAAATAAATGAAGTGTATTTGAATGTGCTAAGAATGTATATAGGGAATATTTAAATGTTATCAGAATGTTCTCAAATCATACCGATATGTTCTGAGAATGTTCTATGTACATTAAAAGTAGACTGTTTTAATATTTTCAGAATGTTCATACAATATTACAGAGAATATTTTTAGCACATTCCCAGACAGCACAAGTAGGTTCTATGAATAATTTACGGAGAATATTTTTAGCACGTTCTTGAATCTGCAGTTGAAGCATTATTTAAATATAGGTATTCTACGAACATCTGCACTACATGTGATATTAAATCATAAAAATGTAATCAAAATAAGAGTAAATAAGTCATTGCGAACAATTTATTATTTACTGTACTACTTTAAATATAACACATCAGCTAAGTAGTCTAGGTATTCATTATTTAACAATAAAATTAAATGACGCAATTATTCGTTTCCTTTTTTCTGTTCACGCTCTTTGGCTTTTACCAGCCACATTTTAATAGCAGCTTCTACATCGGCTGTTGTAGTATTCTTATGAATTTTTTCCACTGCACCTAAAATACAATTTCTTTGTCAGTTTCAATGATTAAGAAAATGATTGAGAGCTGTTTAAACTACAACAAATATTACAAAACACTTGCACTTGAATTAAAATCTTCGCTAAAAAACGCAGCTAATTTACTCTGAAGTTTAGCTGTTACGCAGTTCATATCATAACATACAAGAACAAAAAAAATAGAATCACAACTTTTCGTTAGTAAGCATTTTGTACAAACTCAGTGACTACTTTAGTAAGTTTACTATTATTTCATGTGCCAAAAAATTTCATGCAATTTATTTATTTTTATATAGAATGTATAAGAGAATAGAAATGTTATAATTAATCTCCTAAAAAAACTTACCTATTATAACACGTGAAATGGAGAGAACCGAAAAGTTTGCTTTTGCTTTGAACCCAATCCAGCTGTACTGCATTCCCAGCGTGTTAGAGAATAATTTTGTCATTATCCTCTTTACCATCACTTTGCAATTTGAGCCACCAGTTTTAGCAAGTTCATTCACCTGAGAATAAAAGCCATTTATGAATTATGTTTAAAGTTTAAAGAATTTTGTAATCTTACAAATTGTAACAAAGTGTCTTTGTTGCTGAT
This sequence comes from Agriotes lineatus, assembly GCA_940337035.1. Classification (NCBI taxonomy): domain Eukaryota; kingdom Metazoa; phylum Arthropoda; class Insecta; order Coleoptera; family Elateridae; genus Agriotes; species Agriotes lineatus. The sequence continues at coordinate 1,317 of CALNHX010004553.1, forward strand.
ATGTTCCTCCACTTCATTCAATTCATTCAAGGTCTGTAAAGGAAAATCAAATTTATTAAGTATCAAATCTGTAACCTCTGGTTCCTCGCTCTGTGCTCTATTTTGCCTAACAGAATTAACATCCTCCAAAATTTGATCCAGTTTACAATTTATAAGGCTAAATTGCCTCAAAACTTGTCTTTTAAATGCATCGTCTGCAAAACAATAACTTAAACAGATATATGAACAGTGTACTACTAATTACCTGAGAGATTTGAGTTTGCTCGACTTGGCGTAATAAATTGCGTTGATTCTACAGCATGTTCTTCAGCTCTATCTAAAATTGAACACTTGCTTATTATATAAAATAAATGCTTAGAAACCCAAGTACCTGCAGTAGATGTTTTATTGCGCTGATGCACAATTTTCGAGGAACTACTTGCAGGAAAGTCTAAAATTATATCATTAGTGGATAGTAATATTTGACAGAATAGGAAACACATGGGCAACCAACAATGCATTACTGAAATTACCTGAGAGATTCGAGTTTGCTCGACTTGGCGTAATAAATTGCGTTGATTCTACAGCATGTTCTTCAGCTCTATCTAAAATTGAACACTTGCTTATTATATAAAATAAATGCTTAGAAACCCAAGTACCTGCAGTAGATGTTTTATTGCGCTGATGCACAATTTTCGAGGAACTACTTGCAGGAAAGTCTAAAATTATATCATTAGTGGATAGTAATATTTGACAGAATAGGAAACACATGGGCAACCAACAATGCATTACTGAAATTACCTGAGAGATTCGAGTTTGCTCGACTTGGCGTAATAAATTGCGTTGATTCTACAGCATGTTCTTCAGCTCTATCTAAAATTGAACACTTGCTTATTATATAAAATAAATGCTTAGAAACCCAAGTACCTGCAGTAGATGTTTTATTGCGCTGATGCACAATTTTCGAGGAACTACTTGCAGGAAAGTCTAAAATTATATCATTAGTGGATAGTAATATTTGACAGAATAGGAAACACATGGGCAACCAACAATGCATTACTGAAATTACCTGAGAGATTCGAGTTTGCTCGACTTGGCGTAATAAATTGCGTTGATTCTACAGCATGTTCTTCAGCTCTATCTAAAATTGAACACTTGCTTATTATATAAATAAATGCTTAGAAACCCAAGTACCTGCAGTAGATGTTTTATTGCGCTGATGCACAATTTTCGAGGAACTACTTGCAGGAAAGTCTAAAATTATATCATTAGTGGATAGTAATATTTGACAGAATAGGAAACACATGGGCAACCAACAATGCATTACTGAAATTACCTGAGAGATTCGAGTTTGCTCGACTTGGCGTAATAAATTGCGTTGATTCTACAGCATGTTCTTCAGCTCTATCTAAAATTGAACACTTGCTTATTATATAAAATAAATGCTTAGAAACCCAAGTACCTGCAGTAGATGTTTTATTGCGCTGATGCACAATTTTCGAGGAACTACTTGCAGGAAAGTCTAAAATTATATCATTAGTGGATAGTAATATTTGACAGAATAGGAAACACATGGGCAACCAACAATGCATTACTGAAATTACCTGAGAGATTCGAGTTTGCTCGACTTGGCGTAATAAATTGCGTTGATTCTACAGCATGTTCTTCAGCTCTATCTAAAATTGAACACTTGCTTATTATATAAAATAAATGCTTAGAAACCCAAGTACCTGCAGTAGATGTTTTATTGCGCTGATGCACAATTTTCGAGGAACTACTTGCAGGAAAGTCTAAAATTATATCATTAGTAGATAGTAATATTTGATAGAATAGGAAACACATGAGCAACCAACAATGCATTACTGAAATTACCTGAGAGATTCGAGTTTGCTCGACTTGGCGTAATAATAAATTGCGTTGATTCTACAGCATGTTCTTCAGCTCTATCTAAAATTGCAACACTTGCTTATTATATAAAATAAATGCTTAGAAACCCAAGTACCTGCAGTAGATGTTTTATTGCGCTGATGCACAATTTTCGAGGAACTACTTGCAGGAAAGTCTAAAATTATATCATTAGTGGATAGTAATATTTGACAGAATAGGAAACACATGGGCAACCAACAATGCATTACTGAAATTACCTGAGAGATTCGAGTTTGCTCGACTTGGCGTAATAAATTGCGTTGATTCTACAGCATGTTCTTCAGCTCTATCTAAAATTGAACACTTGCTTATTATATAAAATAAATGCTTAGAAACCCAAGTACCTGCAGTAGATGTTTTATTGCGCTGATGCACAATTTTCGAGGAACTACTTGCAGGAAAGTCTAAAATTATATCATTAGTGGATAGTAATATTTGACAGAATAGGAAACACATGGGCAACCAACAATGCATTACTGAAATTACCTGAGAGATTCGAGTTTGCTCGACTTGGCGTAATAAATTGCGTTGATTCTACAGCATGTTCTTCAGCTCTATCTAAAATTGAACACTTGCTTATTATATAAAATAAATGCTTAGAAACCCAAGTACCTGCAGTAGATGTTTTATTGCGCTGATGCACAATTTTCGAGGAACTACTTGCAGGAAAGTCTAAAATTATATCATTAGTAGATAGTAATATTTGACAGAATAGGAAACACATGAGCAACCAACAATGCATTACTGAAATTACCTGAGAGATTCGAGTTTGCTCGACTTGGCGTAATAATAAATTGCGTTGATTCTACAGCATGTTCTTCAGCTCTATCTAAAATTGAACACTTGCTTATTATATAAAATAAATGCTTAGAAACCCAAGTACCTGCAGTAGATGTTTTATTGCGCTGATGCACAATTTTCGAGGAACTACTTGCATTAAAGTCTAAAATTATATCATTAGTGGATAGTAATATTTGACAGAATAGGAAACACATGGGCAACCAACAATGCATTACTGAAATTACCTGAGAGATTCGAGTTTGCTCGACTTGGCGTAATAAATTGCGTTGATTCTACAGCATGTTCTTCAGCTCTATCTAAAATTGAACACTTGCTTATTATATAAAATAAATGCTTAGAAACCCAAGTACCTGCAGTAGATGTTTTATTGCGCTGATGCACAATTTTCGAGGAACTACTTGCAGGAAAGTCTAAAATTATATCATTAGTGGATAGTAATATTTGACAGAATAGGAAACACATGGGCAACCAACAATGCATTACTGAAATTACCTGAGAGATTCGAGTTTGCTCGACTTGGCGTAATAAATTGCGTTGATTCTACAGCATGTTCTTCAGCTCTATCTAAAATTGAACACTTGCTTATTATATAAAATAAATGCTTAGAAACCCAAGTACCTGCAGTAGATGTTTTATTGCGCTGATGCACAATTTTCGAGGAACTACTTGCAGGAAAGTCTAAAATTATATCATTAGTGGATAGTAATATTTGACAGAATAGGAAACACATGGGCAACCAACAATGCATTACTGAAATTACCTGAGAGATTCGAGTTTGCTCGACTTGGCGTAATAAATTGCGTTGATTCTACAGCATGTTCTTCAGCTCTATCTAAAATTGAACACTTGCTTATTATATAAAATAAATGCTTAGAAACCCAAGTACCTGCAGTAGATGTTTTATTGCGCTGATGCACAATTTTCGAGGAACTACTTGCAGGAAAGTCTAAAATTATATCATTAGTGGATAGTAATATTTGACAGAATAGGAAACACATGGGCAACCAACAATGCATTACTGAAATTACCTGAGAGATTCGAGTTTGCTCGACTTGGCGTAATAAATTGCGTTGATTCTACAGCATGTTCTTCAGCTCTATCTAAAATTGAACACTTGCTTATTATATAAAATAAATGCTTAGAAACCCAAGTACCTGCAGTAGATGTTTTATTGCGCTGATGCACAATTTTCGAGGAACTACTTGCAGGAAAGTCTAAAATTATATCATTAGTGGATAGTAATATTTGACAGAATAGGAAACACATGGGCAACCAACAATGCATTACTGAAATTACCTGAGAGATTCGAGTTTGCTCGACTTGGCGTAATAAATTGCGTTGATTCTACAGCATGTTCTTCAGCTCTATCTAAAATTGAACACTTGCTTATTATATAAAATAAATGCTTAGAAACCCAAGTACCTGCAGTAGATGTTTTATTGCGCTGATGCACAATTTTCGAGGAACTACTTGCAGGAAAGTCTAAAATTATATCATTAGTAGATAGTAATATTTGACAGAATAGGAAACACATGGGCAACCAACAATGCATTACTGAAATTACCTGAGAGATTCGAGTTTGCTCGACTTGGCGTAATAAATTGCGTTGATTCTACAGCATGTTCTTCAGCTCTATCTAAAATTGAACACTTGCTTATTATATAAAATAAATGCTTAGAAACCCAAGTACCTGCAGTAGATGTTTTATTGCGCTGATGCACAATTTTCGAGGAACTACTTGCAGGAAAGTCTAAAATTATATCATTAGTGGATAGTAATATTTGACAGAATAGGAAACACATGGGCAACCAACAATGCATTACTGAAATTACCTGAGAGATTCGAGTTTGCTCGACTTGGCGTAATAAATTGCGTTGATTCTACAGCATGTTCTTCAGCTCTATCTAAAATTGAACACTTGCTTATTATATAAAATAAATGCTTAGAAACCCAAGTACCTGCAGTAGATGTTTTATTGCGCTGATGCACAATTTTCGAGGAACTACTTGCAGGAAAGTCTAAAATTATATCATTAGTGGATAGTAATATTTGACAGAATAGGAAACACATGGGCAACCAACAATGCATTACTGAAATTACCTGAGAGATTCGAGTTTGCTCGACTTGGCGTAATAAATTGCGTTGATTCTACAGCATGTTCTTCAGCTCTATCTAAAATTGAACACTTGCTTATTATATAAAATAAATGCTTAGAAACCCAAGTACCTGCAGTAGATGTTTTATTGCGCTGATGCACAATTTTCGAGGAACTACTTGCAGGAAAGTCTAAAATTATATCATTAGTGGATAGTAATATTTGACAGAATAGGAAACACATGGGCAACCAACAATGCATTACTGAAATTACCTGAGAGATTCGAGTTTGCTCGACTTGGCGTAATAAATTGCGTTGATTCTACAGCATGTTCTTCAGCTCTATCTAAAATTGAACACTTGCTTATTATATAAAATAAATGCTTAGAAACCCAAGTACCTGCAGTAGATGTTTTATTGCGCTGATGCACAATTTTCGAGGAACTACTTGCAGGAAAGTCTAAAATTATATCATTAGTAGATAGTAATATTTGACAGAATAGGAAACACATGGGCAACCAACAATGCATTACTGAAATTACCTGAGAGATTCGAGTTTGCTCGACTTGGCGTAATAAATTGCGTTGATTCTACAGCATGTTCTTCAGCTCTATCTAAAATTGAACACTTGCTTATTATATAAAATAAATGCTTAGAAACCCAAGTACCTGCAGTAGATGTTTTATTGCGCTGATGCACAATTTTCGAGGAACTACTTGCAGGAAAGTCTAAAATTATATCATTAGTGGATAGTAATATTTGACAGAATAGGAAACACATGGGCAACCAACAATGCATTACTGAAATTACCTGAGAGATTCGAGTTTGCTCGACTTGGCGTAATAAATTGCGTTGATTCTACAGCATGTTCTTCAGCTCTATCTAAAATTGAACACTTGCTTATTATATAAAATAAATGCTTAGAAACCCAAGTACCTGCAGTAGATGTTTTATTGCGCTGATGCACAATTTTCGAGGAACTACTTGCAGGAAAGTCTAAAATTATATCATTAGTGGATAGTAATATTTGACAGAATAGGAAACACATGGGCAACCAACAATGCATTACTGAAATTACCTGAGAGATTCGAGTTTGCTCGACTTGGCGTAATAAATTGCGTTGATTCTACAGCATGTTCTTCAGCTCTATCTAAAATTGAACACTTGCTTATTATATAAAATAAATGCTTAGAAACCCAAGTACCTGCAGTAGATGTTTTATTGCGCTGATGCACAATTTTCGAGGAACTACTTGCAGGAAAGTCTAAAATTATATCATTAGTGGATAGTAATATTTGACAGAATAGGAAACACATGGGCAACCAACAATGCATTACTGAAATTACCTGAGAGATTCGAGTTTGCTCGACTTGGCGTAATAAATTGCGTTGATTCTACAGCATGTTCTTCAGCTCTATCTAAAATTGAACACTTGCTTATTATATAAAATAAATGCTTAGAAACCCAAGTACCTGCAGTAGATGTTTTATTGCGCTGATGCACAATTTTCGAGGAACTACTTGCAGGAAAGTCTAAAATTATATCATTAGTGGATAGTAATATTTGACAGAATAGGAAACACATGGGCAACCAACAATGCATTACTGAAATTACCTGAGAGATTCGAGTTTGCTCGACTTGGCGTAATAAATTGCGTTGATTCTACAGCATGTTCTTCAGCTCTATCTAAAATTGAACACTTGCTTATTATATAAAATAAATGCTTAGAAACCCAAGTACCTGCAGTAGATGTTTTATTGCGCTGATGCACAATTTTCGAGGAACTACTTGCAGGAAAGTCTAAAATTATATCATTAGTAGATAGTAATATTTGACAGAATAGGAAACACATGAGCAACCAACAATGCATTACTGAAATTACCTGAGAGATTCGAGTTTGCTCGACTTGGCGTAATAATAAATTGCGTTGATTCTACAGCATGTTCTTCAGCTCTATCTAAAATTGAACACTTGCTTATTATATAAAATAAATGCTTAGAAACCCAAGTACCTGCAGTAGATGTTTTATTGCGCTGATGCACAATTTTCGAGGAACTACTTGCAGGAAAGTCTAAAATTATATCATTAGTGGATAGTAATATTTGACAGAATAGGAAACACATGGGCAACCAACAATGCATTACTGAAATTACCTGAGAGATTCGAGTTTGCTCGACTTGGCGTAATAAATTGCGTTGATTCTACAGCATGTTCTTCAGCTCTATCTAAAATTGAACACTTGCTTATTATATAAAATAAATGCTTAGAAACCCAAGTACCTGCAGTAGATGTTTTATTGCGCTGATGCACAATTTTCGAGGAACTACTTGCAGGAAAGTCTAAAATTATATCATTAGTGGATAGTAATATTTGACAGAATAGGAAACACATGGGCAACCAACAATGCATTACTGAAATTACCTGAGAGATTCGAGTTTGCTCGACTTGGCGTAATAAATTGCGTTGATTCTACAGCATGTTCTTCAGCTCTATCTAAAATTGAACACTTGCTTATTATATAAAATAAATGCTTAGAAACCCAAGTACCTGCAGTAGATGTTTTATTGCGCTGATGCACAATTTTCGAGGAACTACTTGCAGGAAAGTCTAAAATTATATCATTAGTGGATAGTAATATTTGACAGAATAGGAAACACATGGGCAACCAACAATGCATTACTGAAATTACCTGAGAGATTCGAGTTTGCTCGACTTGGCGTAATAAATTGCGTTGATTCTACAGCATGTTCTTCAGCTCTATCTAAAATTGAACACTTGCTTATTATATAAAATAAATGCTTAGAAACCCAAGTACCTGCAGTAGATGTTTTATTGCGCTGATGCACAATTTTCGAGGAACTACTTGCAGGAAAGTCTAAAATTATATCATTAGTAGATAGTAATATTTGACAGAATAGGAAACACATGGGCAACCAACAATGCATTACTGAAATTACCTGAGAGATTCGAGTTTGCTCGACTTGGCGTAATAAATTGCGTTGATTCTACAGCATGTTCTTCAGCTCTATCTAAAATTGAACACTTGCTTATTATATAAAATAAATGCTTAGAAACCCAAGTACCTGCAGTAGATGTTTTATTGCGCTGATGCACAATTTTCGAGGAACTACTTGCAGGAAAGTCTAAAATTATATCATTAGTGGATAGTAATATTTGACAGAATAGGAAACACATGGGCAACCAACAATGCATTACTGAAATTACCTGAGAGATTCGAGTTTGCTCGACTTGGCGTAATAAATTGCGTTGATTCTACAGCATGTTCTTCAGCTCTATCTAAAATTGAACACTTGCTTATTATATAAAATAAATGCTTAGAAACCCAAGTACCTGCAGTAGATGTTTTATTGCGCTGATGCACAATTTTCGAGGAACTACTTGCAGGAAAGTCTAAAATTATATCATTAGTAGATAGTAATATTTGACAGAATAGGAAACACATGAGCAACCAACAATGCATTACTGAAATTACCTGAGAGATTCGAGTTTGCTCGACTTGGCGTAATAATAAGTTGCGTTGATTCTACAGCATGTTCTTCAGCTCTATCTAAAATTGAACACTTGCTTATTATATAAAATAAATGCTTAGAAACCCAAGTACCTGCAGTAGATGTTTTATTGCGCTGATGCACAATTTTCGAGGAACTACTTGCATTAAAGTCTAAAATTATATCATTAGTGGATAGTAATATTTGACAGAATAGGAAACACATGGGCAACCAACAATGCATTACTGAAATTACCTGAGAGATTCGAGTTTGCTCGACTTGGCGTAATAAATTGCGTTGATTCTACAGCATGTTCTTCAGCTCTATCTAAAATTGAACACTTGCTTATTATATAAAATAAATGCTTAGAAACCCAAGTACCTGCAGTAGATGTTTTATTGCGCTGATGCACAATTTTCGAGGAACTACTTGCAGGAAAGTCTAAAATTATATCATTAGTGGATAGTAATATTTGACAGAATAGGAAACACATGGGCAACCAACAATGCATTACTGAAATTACCTGAGAGATTCGAGTTTGCTCGACTTGGCGTAATAAATTGCGTTGATTCTACAGCATGTTCTTCAGCTCTATCTAAAATTGAACACTTGCTTATTATATAAAATAAATGCTTAGAAACCCAAGTACCTGCAGTAGATGTTTTATTGCGCTGATGCACAATTTTCGAGGAACTACTTGCAGGAAAGTCTAAAATTATATCATTAGTGGATAGTAATATTTGACAGAATAGGAAACACATGGGCAACCAACAATGCATTACTGAAATTACCTGAGAGATTCGAGTTTGCTCGACTTGGCGTAATAAATTGCGTTGATTCTACAGCATGTTCTTCAGCTCTATCTAAAATTGAACACTTGCTTATTATATAAAATAAATGCTTAGAAACCCAAGTACCTGCAGTAGATGTTTTATTGCGCTGATGCACAATTTTCGAGGAACTACTTGCAGGAAAGTCTAAAATTATATCATTAGTGGATAGTAATATTTGACAGAATAGGAAACACATGGGCAACCAACAATGCATTACTGAAATTACCTGAGAGATTCGAGTTTGCTCGACTTGGCGTAATAAATTGCGTTGATTCTACAGCATGTTCTTCAGCTCTATCTAAAATTGAACACTTGCTTATTATATAAAATAAATGCTTAGAAACCCAAGTACCTGCAGTAGATGTTTTATTGCGCTGATGCACAATTTTCGAGGAACTACTTGCAGGAAAGTCTAAAATTATATCATTAGTGGATAGTAATATTTGACAGAATAGGAAACACATGGGCAACCAACAATGCATTACTGAAATTACCTGAGAGATTCGAGTTTGCTCGACTTGGCGTAATAAATTGCGTTGATTCTACAGCATGTTCTTCAGCTCTATCTAAAATTGAACACTTGCTTATTATATAAAATAAATGCTTAGAAACCCAAGTACCTGCAGTAGATGTTTTATTGCGCTGATGCACAATTTTCGAGGAACTACTTGCAGGAAAGTCTAAAATTATATCATTAGTAGATAGTAATATTTGACAGAATAGGAAACACATGGGCAACCAACAATGCATTACTGAAATTACCTGAGAGATTCGAGTTTGCTCGACTTGGCGTAATAAATTGCGTTGATTCTACAGCATGTTCTTCAGCTCTATCTAAAATTGAACACTTGCTTATTATATAAAATAAATGCTTAGAAACCCAAGTACCTGCAGTAGATGTTTTATTGCGCTGATGCACAATTTTCGAGGAACTACTTGCAGGAAAGTCTAAAATTATATCATTAGTGGATAGTAATATTTGACAGAATAGGAAACACATGGGCAACCAACAATGCATTACTGAAATTACCTGAGAGATTCGAGTTTGCTCGACTTGGCGTAATAAATTGCGTTGATTCTACAGCATGTTCTTCAGCTCTATCTAAAATTGAACACTTGCTTATTATATAAAATAAATGCTTAGAAACCCAAGTACCTGCAGTAGATGTTTTATTGCGCTGATGCACAATTTTCGAGGAACTACTTGCAGGAAAGTCTAAAATTATATCATTAGTGGATAGTAATATTTGACAGAATAGGAAACACATGGGCAACCAACAATGCATTACTGAAATTACCTGAGAGATTCGAGTTTGCTCGACTTGGCGTAATAAATTGCGTTGATTCTACAGCATGTTCTTCAGCTCTATCTAAAATTGAACACTTGCTTATTATATAAAATAAATGCTTAGAAACCCAAGTACCTGCAGTAGATGTTTTATTGCGCTGATGCACAATTTTCGAGGAACTACTTGCAGGAAAGTCTAAAATTATATCATTAGTGGATAGTAATATTTGACAGAATAGGAAACACATGGGCAACCAACAATGCATTACTGAAATTACCTGAGAGATTCGAGTTTGCTCGACTTGGCGTAATAAATTGCGTTGATTCTACAGCATGTTCTTCAGCTCTATCTAAAATTGAACACTTGCTTATTATATAAAATAAATGCTTAGAAACCCAAGTACCTGCAGTAGATGTTTTATTGCGCTGATGCACAATTTTCGAGGAACTACTTGCAGGAAAGTCTAAAATTATATCATTAGTAGATAGTAATATTTGACAGAATAGGAAACACATGGGCAACCAACAATGCATTACTGAAATTACCTGAGAGATTCGAGTTTGCTCGACTTGGCGTAATAAATTGCGTTGATTCTACAGCATGTTCTTCAGCTCTATCTAAAATTGAACACTTGCTTATTATATAAAATAAATGCTTAGAAACCCAAGTACCTGCAGTAGATGTTTTATTGCGCTGATGCACAATTTTCGAGGAACTACTTGCAGGAAAGTCTAAAATTATATCATTAGTGGATAGTAATATTTGACAGAATAGGAAACACATGGGCAACCAACAATGCATTACTGAAATTACCTGAGAGATTCGAGTTTGCTCGACTTGGCGTAATAAATTGCGTTGATTCTACAGCATGTTCTTCAGCTCTATCTAAAATTGAACACTTGCTTATTATATAAAATAAATGCTTAGAAACCCAAGTACCTGCAGTAGATGTTTTATTGCGCTGATGCACAATTTTCGAGGAACTACTTGCAGGAAAGTCTAAAATTATATCATTAGTGGATAGTAATATTTGACAGAATAGGAAACACATGGGCAACCAACAATGCATTACTGAAATTACCTGAGAGATTCGAGTTTGCTCGACTTGGCGTAATAAATTGCGTTGATTCTACAGCATGTTCTTCAGCTCTATCTAAAATTGAACACTTGCTTATTATATAAAATAAATGCTTAGAAACCCAAGTACCTGCAGTAGATGTTTTATTGCGCTGATGCACAATTTTCGAGGAACTACTTGCAGGAAAGTCTAAAATTATATCATTAGTGGATAGTAATATTTGACAGAATAGGAAACACATGGGCAACCAACAATGCATTACTGAAATTACCTGAGAGATTCGAGTTTGCTCGACTTGGCGTAATAAATTGCGTTGATTCTACAGCATGTTCTTCAGCTCTATCTAAAATTGAACACTTGCTTATTATATAAAATAAATGCTTAGAAACCCAAGTACCTGCAGTAGATGTTTTATTGCGCTGATGCACAATTTTCGAGGAACTACTTGCAGGAAAGTCTAAAATTATATCATTAGTAGATAGTAATATTTGACAGAATAGGAAACACATGAGCAACCAACAATGCATTACTGAAATTACCTGAGAGATTCGAGTTTGCTCGACTTGGCGTAATAATAAATTGCGTTGATTCTACAGCATGTTCTTCAGCTCTATCTAAAATTGAACACTTGCTTATTATATAAAATAAATGCTTAGAAACCCAAGTACCTGCAGTAGATGTTTTATTGCGCTGATGCACAATTTTCGAGGAACTACTTGCAGGAAAGTCTAAAATTATATCATTAGTGGATAGTAATATTTGACAGAATAGGAAACACATGGGCAACCAACAATGCATTACTGAAATTACCTGAGAGATTCGAGTTTGCTCGACTTGGCGTAATAAATTGCGTTGATTCTACAGCATGTTCTTCAGCTCTATCTAAAATTGAACACTTGCTTATTATATAAAATAAATGCTTAGAAACCCAAGTACCTGCAGTAGATGTTTTATTGCGCTGATGCACAATTTTCGAGGAACTACTTGCAGGAAAGTCTAAAATTATATCATTAGTGGATAGTAATATTTGACAGAATAGGAAACACATGGGCAACCAACAATGCATTACTGAAATTACTTGAGAGATTCGAGTTTGCTCGACTTGGCGTAATAAATTGCGTTGATTCTACAGCATGTTCTTCAGCTCTATCTAAAATTGAACACTTGCTTATTATATAAAATAAATGCTTAGAAACCCAAGTACCTGCAGTAGATGTTTTATTGCGCTGATGCACAATTTTCGAGGAACTACTTGCAGGAAAGTCTAAAATTATATCATTAGTAGATAGTAATATTTGACAGAATAGGAAACACATGAGCAACCAACAATGCATTACTGAAATTACCTGAGAGATTCGAGTTTGCTCGACTTGGCGTAATAATAAATTGCGTTGATTCTACAGCATGTTCTTCAGCTCTATCTAAAATTGAACACTTGCTTATTATATAAAATAAATGCTTAGAAACCCAAGTACCTGCAGTAGATGTTTTATTGCGCTGATGCACAATTTTCGAGGAACTACTTGCATTAAAGTCTAAAATTATATCATTAGTGGAGAGTAATATTTGACAGAATAGGAAACACATGGGCAACCAACAATGCATTACTGAAATTACCTGAGAGATTCGAGTTTGCTCGACTTGGCGTAATAAATTGCGTTGATTCTACAGCATGTTCTTCAGCTCTATCTAAAATTGAACACTTGCTTATTATATAAAATAAATGCTTAGAAACCCAAGTACCTGCAGTAGATGTTTTATTGCGCTGATGCACAATTTTCGAGGAACTACTTGCAGGAAAGTCTAAAATTATATCATTAGTAGATAGTAATATTTGACAGAATAGGAAACACATGGGCAACCAACAATGCATTACTGAAATTACCTGAGAGATTCGAGTTTGCTCGACTTGGCGTAATAAATTGCGTTGATTCTACAGCATGTTCTTCAGCTCTATCTAAAATTGAACACTTGCTTATTATATAAAATAAATGCTTAGAAACCCAAGTACCTGCAGTAGATGTTTTATTGCGCTGATGCACAATTTTCGAGGAACTACTTGCAGGAAAGTCTAAAATTATATCATTAGTAGATAGTAATATTTGACAGAATAGGAAACACATGGGCAACCAACAATGCATTACTGAAATTACCTGAGAGATTCGAGTTTGCTCGACTTGGCGTAATAAATTGCGTTGATTCTACAGCATGTTCTTCAGCTCTATCTAAAATTGAACACTTGCTTATTATATAAAATAAATGCTTAGAAACCCAAGTACCTGCAGTAGATGTTTTATTGCGCTGATGCACAATTTTCGAGGAACTACTTGCAGGAAAGTCTAAAATTATATCATTAGTAGATAGTAATATTTGACAGAATAGGAAACACATGGGCAACCAACAATGCATTACTGAAATTACCTGAGAGATTCGAGTTTGCTCGACTTGGCGTAATAAATTGCGTTGATTCTACAGCATGTTCTTCAGCTCTATCTAAAATTGAACACTTGCTTATTATATAAAATAAATGCTTAGAAACCCAAGTACCTGCAGTAGATGTTTTATTGCGCTGATGCACAATTTTCGAGGAACTACTTGCAGGAAAGTCTAAAATTATATCATTAGTGGATAGTAATATTTGACAGAATAGGAAACACATGGGCAACCAACAATGCATTACTGAAATTACCTGAGAGATTCGAGTTTGCTCGACTTGGCGTAATAAATTGCGTTGATTCTACAGCATGTTCTTCAGCTCTATCTAAAATTGAACACTTGCTTATTATATAAAATAAATGCTTAGAAACCCAAGTACCTGCAGTAGATGTTTTATTGCGCTGATGCACAATTTTCGAGGAACTACTTGCAGGAAAGTCTAAAATTATATCATTAGTAGATAGTAATATTTGACAGAATAGGAAACACATGGGCAACCATCAATGCAATACTGAAATACATTCATATATTTTCTAACCTTTTTTAATACAATTCATATTTTCCCCCGCCTTCTTCTTTATCAAAGACGGCATTTCAATTACTACGTCATCTTCACTTTCCTCCTCATTAGTTTCATCACCGTTGTTTCCCTCGGTATTTGATTCGGTCTCTTCAGGAAAAAGTTTTTTCTTAATCCTTGGCCTCTTTGATTCAACATCAGAGTTCAGATCTGATGTTGTTTCTGCTTTTAAAGCCTTCATTCGGGCTTTGTTTAAATTGTCTGAAATTATTGTTACTGTGATAATTAAATATTTATAAGAAACCCTAGTATATTAACTTACCGTATATCCCACCGATTATATATATATACCTTTGGAAATCAACAGGGCCCGAATAAAATTTAAAAAAAACGAAACTCTGTGGCTTTCCAACGTTTTACTTCATCTAATGATCTTGGCTTTCTCACAAATTCTAACGGAATCTCATTTTTAAACGATGCATGTAGATTTGATATGTTTTTTATGTTTTGCGGTCTTAATTTATTAGGTGCCTTGCCAAACATCCACAAATTAACAATGAGCTTCTTTACTACCCCAAGACAAAGGAGATGCATATACTTTAAAGGAAGGTTGGTAACCATACCAATTCCTGGTATATTTTCTAACACCGATGTGTCAGTATGGTGTGATGCTTGTGCCTTTGTAGAGAAATTTATATCCGTCCTTTTTTTTACAATTGGTTTTAGGAAAACATGTTCGACCTTTTAGGTATGTTCCTTTCTCCATGCATTATGTGCATGAATAAAAGCCAGTGTGTCCTTTAGTGTAAGAAATAAAGGCTTTTGCTGGTACATCGCAAATGAAACCTTTAATTGAAAACGGTATAATTTTATCTTTAATTAAAATCCCGTTAGTTGTTAATTCTATTGCTTCCTCGACAAATTCTTGTAAAAAATCATTTGCACTAGCTGGTTTTTCGTAACCATGATATATTCCTATAACTGATACTTTTTGATTATGATTATACAACGTACACAAAATTGGATATCTGACTTCCTGAACTTTTACTTAGTGGTAAACCGTCCACATTGCAAAGTAATGCAACTTCTTCTAAAGCTAAACTACTGCACAATTTTTTAACAGCTTGTTTTATTCCTATGTGCGCATACAGGCCTGGTTCAACTTTTCTAACAACGGTATTTCGAGGTGTTGATAAAAATGTTCTAGGATCTGCGGGTAACTCTAACTCTGGTATCGATAAGGATTTAATTAACACTAATAATTCACCGATTGCTGAATGTGGAATGTGATTTTTCAATGCCCACAAACGTAAACCACTTTTAAAGTTTAAAGCAGCATTAATGCCACTGTCGGTGGTATCTACATATATGTAATTTGTAGTTTCCACAAAACGTTCTGTTGGTACATTTACATCTACATCAGATTCTTCACGGTCAAGATGTATGTTTTGTTTTATATTCAAGTTAACATGGTCCGATACTTCATATTGTTGATCATTGATATCATCTACACATCTTTCATTGTCAAAGTCTTGATTAATTGAATTTTCAAAGATTTTGTGTTCAACGTAGAAACTTTTTTGTAAAACCTTGCGGAATACTTTCGTTTGGGCATTATGAATTAGTAACAGCAAAAGTTATTATTACACATTACTGCCTTTAAGTAAAGCTTTGGTGGATTTGATGACAAAACAGTTGCCTTCACACACTATTGTTATTATAATAAATAAGGTTCTAGTTGCCTTGTACAATGTGCACAGGTTTTAGGTTAGGAAACTTAAAAATATAATGTAAAGCAAGGGCATGCTATTAAACAAATCCCAATTTTCATCTGTAATTATCCAGTAGTAACGTAGAAATTAATGCGTGTATTATAGTAATTTACGATACAAGTAACGTTATCAAGCTTTTTACATTACGAGAGAATAGTTTGAATGAACGAGCGACGTTAGGAGCGAGTTCTTTAAAATGCTCGAGTAATGTAGAAAGCAGATAACGTTACGTATATCGTAACACGGTTTATTTTATCCTAAAATACTAATCTTATTAAAAAATAGGGAAAATGGTTATTAATGACACTTACAACAGCGAGTGGTGGTATCACTAGTTAGAGAAAAACTTAATACTGTATTGTTGGTAGCACTGTCAGGTTATGTTAAATTTGAGATTTTCAGGTTACGTTTTGTGTCAGTTTGTGTCAAATAACAAACAAAACCTAACCTACTAATATCGAATTTGACATAGACTGACAATACACTTCAGTGCTGTCAACATGTGATTAAATGCTAATAAAGTATCGTTATGTTATTTTTCTTAACAACACTAGTGCTGTTAAATGCATCTTAACGCAACTTGTTGCTAAGGAGTTATTGTCATAATAACATAATAGGATAAAATAAATTAAATTTACCTTACAGCAAAACGTTAATAACAACACACTTCCACTTTTAAACTTTATCGCCACACAACACCCACGCGATTTTCAGAACAGCTGCAATACAGTGAACCAAGTCCACAAGTCAATGCTGCCAATGGCGCAGTAAACATTTCCCGAAATGTATTACGAAAATTCCCGCTTTTTCATGAACGCAGAACGGAATTATTTTCCTTCGATATTGCTATAATAAGAAATATTCTTTACATTTTTGACTTTGCCATATACATGAGTGATCGATCTTTTATCTTTAAATTTTGTAAAAAAAACTGTAAGAAAAGGGAATGCAAATTTTAATATATTCTAGGCACGTTCTCAGTACATTATTCAAAAAGATCCGAAATAGAAATTTTTCGAATGTTATATAAATATTCTCATATATATTGCTATGATATGATATGTGTGTTTTTATTATTATAGAATAAAATAAATTAAATTAAAATTGTCTACCATACCAATTATTTTTCAAACATCGGTAAATGTTACATTAAACTGACTAATCTTGGGTTCACAAAATTAACTAGTAATATCTATGGTATTTTGCCCTCTTAAACATTGCATATAACCGTTATTGATAATATTTGCTAGCTCCAAAATTAAGAACATGAAAACTCAGCTCTCAGGTGTCGGGTTCCTTAAATTTATTTGAAAATGGCAGCACGCCACTGGGAAATAATATCAAAACTGCACTGCGCCGGTGCTCGAGTTGACAGTTAACCTTGACCTACATAAATTTCAGTTTGTGCGACTTTCTGCGTTGTGAAATGACTAGTAAAATCAAATTATGAGCAAATTAAAAATCAGGTGAGTTATGGATTGATTTTCGCGCCTTTGTGGTAGCGTCTGTACATTCTTTTGTTCTAGGAAAACCGGATCTTCGTTGTTTGCGCCTACTCTTTTGTTTCTTGCATTCTAACCAGGGACCCGGACCGGACCGATTTTGAACCGAAAACCGGACCCGAACCGTAATTTTTGTCTGGACCCGAACCGAAACCGAACCCATATTTGATTTTTAATAAATTTTAGGTAACGAACCCGAATCCTTAAAATATTTTTCGGTTTTTTCGGGTTTTTTTCGGTTCTCGTCAAAAAAAATTTTTTTGTGGATTTTTTTTAGGGGTTGTTATGTAAATAATTATATTATCGTAGCGCAATTTTTGAGCGCAATACTATGCTTTACCACCACCACTGCTTTGACATATTCGCACCACTACCGACTGACCTCTCACCCCGCACCCGCACGACGCTACCGATGCGTGACAGGAAAGAGCTTGTCAGCAGCATCATGGGGCGAAGAACCGAAAGTTCCGTGCATGAACATTTTGAGTATGTGGCAGCCGTAAACATTTCAAAGTGCAAAATGTGTAAAGAAACTTTGAAGGTGAGTGTTTAATTGAAAATGATTAAGGCGCGCACCACTCAACTTTAAGCTCGGCTTCATCCTATAAGAAAATCGTTGGTCTGTGTATGTTTGTATGTTTCTTTGTTCGCTATCTCCTCCGCAGATGCTGGACCAATTAAGTTGTATGATGGCTTAAAATTTTGCTAATTTTTAGACTTAGGCCGTGCGCCGTAGGCCGGTTTTTATTTTCAAAAAAGTACGAAAACGTGAAGTTTTAATTAAATTATATTTAAGGTTACATTCTAGGCAAATTTTATCAAAGACTAATGCGAATGGTAGTTTGCTACCATTGCTACCAGCAATTACGTCATATACGTACGTACGTGGGAATGGGTGCTACATGTCATATTTTTCTTTGCTCTTTATTTTGCCCGGTAAGGTTTAATTTTAAATCAAATAAAGAGCAAAGAAAAATATGACATGTAGCACCCTTTGTCACCTGGTGATTCACTAATTTGTCATATAGATCTAATTCTTGCAACAATTATTTCCGCAGTAATTAAACACCAAACCGAGCTTAAAATTTAGTTTGAGTAGTGCAACTGGGTCTAATTTATTCCCTCACGGCAAGGGCCAGTTTTACACTTTTACAATAATAGCGGTACCTAAGTGTAAGTAATTATTAGTTCGGTACACACGGCGTGCTTTTCAATTTGGAATTAAGGACTACATTGCAAATTTGAAAATTAAAAAGCACTCGTGCACTTATTTTTTGAGAAGTCGTAAACCCACTTTGTTCACTTGAATATTGAATATCCCAGGTACTGATTTATTGTAATTACTTTACTAGGGTCATCATGCAACGAATCTCAAAAAACATTTAATGCGATTCCACGATTTCACAAAAGAGCAATTTGACGGACCATCCAAGAAACCCTCAACTGATCAGCCTACCGTAAACGAAATAAATACAATTAAAATGGAAATCTCTAAAGAGATATTGATTGATGCCTGTGTGGAGCTCGTAACAGTCAATGGAAGGCCGTTCAGTTTGATGATCTGGTTTGGTGGAACCAATAAAAGTAGGACTTAAACGAAAAACCAAGGACAAGCAATTTTCGCTTTCACCTGAATCTATTCAGAAATATGTGTCGAAGGAAGCGAACGATCTAAAACAAAAAATTATGAAAGAAGTAAAAAACTGCATGCTGTCTTTGAAAGTAGATGGTGTAACTAGGTTGGATCGTTCATTTCTTGGAATCAATATTCAATACACTAAAGATGGCAGAACTGTCTTGAGAACGCTCGCACTCAAAGAAATCAGAAACAAACATACAGGTATCCCATAGGTATTTAATTTTTTTCTATATCTTTTTCTTATAATAATGTTTGCAGGCGATAATTTGAAGACCATGATTATGGACGTATGTAATCAGTTTCAAATTCGCTCCGAACAAATTTACACTATCACCACTGACAATGGTTCAAATGTAGTAAAAGCTGTAAAAATCATAGCTGACGAAGATGGAGACTACAATGTCGTTGAAGAATTAGACGATGCTGACCCTGATGATAATGGAGGTCCCTCGGGAGATAATGAAGTTGTAGAAAATACAATCGAAATTATTCAACAAGACGGCTCCAGTAGTGACTCAGATGCAGATGATAATGAGCTGGAATTTGGGAACGAGAGATTTTTTGAAAATTTCCATCGCGAGCTTGATGATTTACATAATGATAATGATGACCCTTCTAGTCCTTCTACGGCTTCTACTTCGACTGCTCCATTGTCAAGGTTGAAAGTAACTGGTATACATGCACTTGTATTGTTTTTATTTATACATTATTAAATGCAGAAAAGTCGTAGTATATGGTAGCTATAAGTAAAATTGATAATATAGCTTTTTAAAATTTTGAGTGCCTATATTCCCTTCTTGTTTATAAGATTAAAGGTACAGGGTGTTCATACGAGATTAGATACTATCGTAAATCCCATATATACACGCGCGTGCTTTATAGGTACTAGAAAATCCTCCCTTGAGTTGAGTATGAAAAAAATGTTTCCTAACATGTTTCCGTAGTTCTGGAACAGATTAGGTAATAATAAAATATGTAGACATTATGACGTATACCGCTCGTAATTTTCTACTTTGCATAAAGGACATGCATGAACACTCTGTACAGTCTTTGTTCTATGATCAAATTTTAAATGTATATGAATCACAACACTAATCTTGAAATCATATAGGTACCTAAAATTTAAAAAAGGCTTGTTCTCTTGAGTCGCAATAATTGATAGTTTTCTTTATTATACATCTTCCTAATTTTTTTTCTCTCAATAAAGGTATGAGGTGTGCCGCACATACGCTGCAGTTGGCAATTGAAGATGCATTCAAGCAGAATAAGGAAATTGGAAAATTTATTTTGAGAGTGCGAAAAGTAGTAAAGACGTTGAGAACACAAACATTCATGTATATGTTAAGGAAACAAAAACTTAACAAACCAATTATTGACTGTCTAACACGTTGGGGTTCAACATTCGACATGCTTGAGCGATTACTGCAATTAATTGAAAGAATTTTGCATAGACATGGAATTGACAAATTTCAATAATTTCCAAAATTTGAGTGAAGCTGAGTGGAACAGGATCGCAGACGTGGTGGCGGCTTTGAGACCAGCTCGGAAATGCACAAAAAAGTTGCAGTATGAAGAAATGACTCTCGGTTCATTTTACGGCTATTGGCAAGAGTGCAAATTGGCAACAGAGAAAGTTGCATCACCTTTTGGTCAAACCATTTTGAAAAAGATGAAAGAGCGTGAAAGCCAACTGATGAATAACGAGGTAGTCCTAGCTGGTATCTTTTTGGACCCACGTTTTAAAATAGTACTAGACTGGAATCAGATGGAAAAAGCAAAAAAGCATTTAACTTTGCTTTGGGCTAGACTATTGGCTTTGAACAATTCCACGAATATTAATGATGGTGATGAAATCGATCTCGAGACTGGATCAGCGGCGTCAAACTCATCAAGTGATGAGATGGAGGCTTTTTTGAAAAGAAAAGAATCAGAACACAAAGTTGATCAACGGTTGCACAACTGCGGTACCTCATCTGATATTAATTCATTCATACTGTCGAAGAAGATTGACAATATATTGAATTCTTATCAAGTCCAACAAGGTAGGGTACGTTTACCCAATGAGTCCAAAATATTTGATTTTAGGACATCAAAAAAAGAAGAAATGCCCGAGTTACATCTTCTAGCAGGAGTCTTACTGAGTGTACCAGCCACACAAGTTAGTGTCGAAAGGCTTTTTTCTGGGTTGAAGTTTCTGCTTTCTCCTACAAGAGCAAACATCAAAGACAAGATTCTAGAGGAACAATTGTTCGTAAGAACAAACAGAATCTTCGGAAAGAAGGAAGAAAAAAAGCTGTAAGTTCTAGCATTTAGAGTTTTTGTATTTTTATGAAGTCGGTTGATAGGTACCTAATTAAAAAAAAATCAGTTTTGCAATCAGAAGAAAAAAGACTAAACCTCAAACTCCTCAGAGGACCGAGCCAGGAATGAGAGAAGAACAAGCACAAGCAAGTGAGTCTGACGACTCTGATGATGATGAAGAAGAAGCAGAAACAACTGAAGTCGAAATAATTGAACCCTTGGTAGAAGCCAAGATGAAAAGGAGAAAACAAAACAATTTACTCACGAATTATTTTTCCAAGAAAACTTGCATTGCGTAATTGAGTATCGTATTTTATTCATTTTTTTTGTAATACCACAGTGCTATAATAGATAGTAAAGTACGTTTTTTTCCTATAAAAATTTTCAAGGTCAAGATAAAATTGGCAAAACTGTTTTTTTTAAATTATTAGAAACTTTATTTTTGTTAAGTTTTTCTGTAAACGACTTGTGTCATTTTGACATTTAAAATTAAATTGTCAGCTTTTCTTTTTTGAAAATGAATATGCGTAAAAACGGACTTTTAAAATTAAATGTAAAAAAAGCAATTCTGAAGTGTGCAGAGGAACTGTTGGATCTGCAGCCTAATAACATGCCAGAAGAGGAAGTTTACGAAAGATTATCTAAAAACTAAAAACAAAACTCCTTTAATGCCAGATTTTAAATTTCCCACCAATTTTTAGTTTTAAAAAGTTACTAAAACAAATTCAACCAACATATATTTTTTTAAAGGAATTCAAGTAATGCCAACATAAACCCTAAATTATTTGACCTTCAAAATTTTTATAGGAAAAAAACGTACTTTAGGTACTACTACTGTTTGTACCTAAATATTTATTGATGTTTATAGTTGAATAAAGATATAATTACTTGCGTACCTTACCTACCTATTACATTTTATATTATATAGTTCTTAACCCAAAGTCAATATTTCTTTAAGTACGTAAGTATTTAATAAGTAAAAACTGTAATGGGTCCTGCTGTTTATAATGTTTATTTTCAAGTTTTCGACTCACATTTTAACGCTATAATAATCGCAATAATAATAAGATTAATTTAGTTACACTACTACCTAACGTATATAGGTATTTTATATGATACCAAGGTTGA
This sequence comes from Agriotes lineatus, assembly GCA_940337035.1. Taxonomy (NCBI): domain Eukaryota; kingdom Metazoa; phylum Arthropoda; class Insecta; order Coleoptera; family Elateridae; genus Agriotes; species Agriotes lineatus. Next base: position 24,124 of record CALNHX010004553.1, read on the forward strand.
TTTTTTATGAAAAAGCTCTGGAAAAGGCTGCCTACCTAAAGTAATCACTTTTTTTGTCCGAACCGAAAAAAACTTTTTGGACCGAAAAAAACCGGACCGGACCGGACCGAAATCTATTTAGAATGGTGTGGTCAGAACCCGAACCGAAATTTTCGATCTTGTTCTGGACCGGACCGGACCGGAACCCTTATTTCATTTGAGCCCGGGTCCCTGTTTCTAACCTCCAAATTTGGATTAAATTGAGATTTTTGGCTGATTATCGTTGCCTGGACAGAAACTAATGCTGCCCTCGGTTGTGAAGCTCACGAGACACAGGTAGGCTCATGTTTCACGCCCTTACGGTCGATTAATGAAAATTCCCACACTAACCTGGGGAATTCCTTCGCAATACAATTAAAAAACTTTTCTGAAAAGCTTTCCGAAATATTTTTATCTAGTCCGTCCAGTAAGTTTATCCTAATGGGTGATTTTAATCTGCCGAACATAAATTGGGCCCCGCAAAGTGACACCGGTATGTTTACTTACTCTAACTCAACTGGTGAAACGCAAGCTAATTTTTTAGATACAATTGATCTTTGCTCCTTTAACCAGTTTAATGGGATTAGAAACGCGCACGACAGAATTTTAGATTTAATATTTTCTAACGAATATTTGAAAGTGTGTAGTTGTTGTGACCCGTTAGTACCGGAAGACCCGCATCACAAAGCCTTGTCGATTGAAGTCGATCTCATTAGTCAACCATCTTTGAAGAAGCAATGTAGAATGAAATACTTCTACAACTCAGGTGATTACGCGGCAATTAATGAAAGTTTAAACAACATCGATTGGGCAAGTAAATTGACATCGGGAACTATAGACGATGCCCTACACTTTTTAAATTCTGCTATTTCAGATTTACGCGACAAATATATTCAACACAAATTGCAGTTTAATGATAAGTTTCCTCCATGGTATAGCTCCCCTCTGAAAAAAATAATGAAAGAAAAATTAAAATACTTCCGTAAATATAAAATCTATGGTAACTTGTCCGATTACGCAACTTTTTCTCTACTTAGACAACGAGCGAAACGTCTAGAATCCCAGTGTTACAAGTCTTACACTGCTAACATCGAAATTTCTATCTCAGAGAACCCTAAAGCATTTTGGTCATTTATCAAACGTAAAAATAATACGAATGCAATACCAGCTGTTATGACGTATGGCGACCAATCGGCTCAAACGGGGGAGGGCGTATGTAATTTATTTTCCACCTACTTTCAATCCACCTATTTGGAAACAAATTCAACGAATAACATCCAAGTTGATTATCCTCCTAGCATAAGTCCTACTAGCATCTCTAATATTGAAATTCATCAGGATGGAGTACTAAAACTACTCAAATCTATAGATACAAATAAATCTGCTGGACCCGACGGCATTTCGCCAATTTTAATTCGTAATTGTGCTGATAGTCTGTCCGTTCCTCTTTTTATACTCTTTGATAGATCCATCAAAGAGGGCGTCGTGCCCTCAGTTTGGAAATCGGCTTTCGTCTCTCCCATTCACAAAAAAGAATCCAGAAATAGAATAGAAAATTATAGACCCATATCAAAATTGTGCATTTTTGCCAAAATATTCGAAAGAATCGTTTATACTGAAATATATTCAGCGATGAAACCAATATTTAGTCCTGAACAACACGGCTTTCTTAAGCAGCGTTCAACAGTAACTAATCTGCTAGTATCAAATGAGTATATATCCGAGAACATGGCAGTTCCGGCCCAAGTTGATACAATCTTCACGGACTATAGCAAGGCATTTGATAGGATAGACCACACTATTCTTCTCAATAAACTTCATAGCGCCGGTATTCACGGAAATCTTTTCAGGTGGTTTAAGTCGTACATTGAAAATCGTTCTCAGGCAGTAGTACTTAATGGTTTCACATCTGGGTGGACAACTGTCCCTTCAGGAGTTCCGCAAGGGTCTTTAATGGGCCCTTTACTCTATATTTTATTTATTTTGGACATAGGAAAATGCTTTCTTTTCTCCAAATTTATATTATTTGCAGACGATATGAAAATCTTAAAACGTATAGATAATGCCTCGGATGCAGCTGCCCTTCAAAGCGATTTACTCAGGCTAGATCAATATTGTCTCGATAATAAGCTTGACCTTAATGTGTCGAAATGTTACTGTATAACGTTTACTAGAAAAATAAACTTTCTGAATTTTAACTATTATCTCAGAGGCCAACTTATCAATAGAGTTGAATTCATTAAAGACTTAGGTGTAATTCACGATTCAAAATTATTATTTGACAGGCACATTGATCACATCGTCTCAAAAGCATCAAAAGCACTGGGCTTTATCATGAGATCATGTGCTGACTTCTCTCAAGTCAAAACTATAAAAATTCTTTACTGTGCGTATGTACGCAGCCTTCTCGAATACTGCTCGCAAATATGGAATCCTCGATACGAAATCTATATTTCCCGCATTGAAAACATCCAAAAAAGGTTTTTACGCTTTATCGAATTTAAAAGTCGAGTTAGAGATTCTGATTATTTGTCAAGGTGTAAGCGACATCATATTCTACCTCTCTCAATACGCAGGGACGTCACTGATATTACTTGTTTAATGAATATTGCAAACGGCTCCATAGATTGTCCTCAATTATTAAGCAAAATATCTCTATGTACTCCAGTATTCATAACAAGAAATCCAATTCTCCTGTCTACGCCCAGTGTACGAACAAGCTATAGGCAAAATTCTTTCATCCACAGAGCTAGCGATAAATTTAACAAAATAAACAAAAATTATGATTTTGATTTGTTCTTCACGAATTCTGCTTCGGTAAAAAAGCGAGTATCATCAGAGTTCTTTGGTTCTTAAGTTAGTATGTTTTATAGAGTAACGAACAATTTAAGTTTAATATCTGTTTTTTATTTTTCTGCAACTTGTGTTGCCTAAAATTATTATATTATTAACTATAGGCGAAAACTGTAAAATGGCTACTAGTTATTGCTGATTATACCTATTTATGTATATTAGCTGTAAGTTTTCCATAAAAATAAATAAATAAATAAATAAATAAAATAAATAACCTCGCTCTTGCATCGGTAGCTGTTGCGGAAAGCCTTCCCTGGTACCTGCGGTCGCCCTTTGATGCCGGTATCGCTGCTGGGACCCTCGGACAGCCTGTCTCCACCTTCTGGACCCGTTCGTAGCCCTCCGGAACGCTGGGATCTCGATTGCAATCTCCTCGGGTGCCTGCCGTTGCTGGTTCGTCGAAGGAGGCGTGAAAATGTTTTTCTCTTTCAAGATGGATCGCCCCTTTTAACACCACTGGTTACACACATAAAACTGCACACTTTGGTAAAGTTTCAACTCTGTATCATTATTTTAACCATATAAAAACTTTAATTAATTGCAGAGTAAAAGGCAGATGCTGCTGGTGTCAACGTTTAATAATAATTGAATATCCAAGCTTCTAAAAACAAATGAACATCAAAAATCAAAGACAAGGAAATCCGCTTAGTACAAATTAACAACATTTAACATTAAGTTCATATTTTACAAACATTTAACTAGAACTCTTAATACTAAAATTATTGTCTTTCAAAGTAAATTGTTTATAACCTATCTTCTTGTCCATTAAATTGTTTATAACAAATGTCTTTTTGCTCACATCACTTCATTGACTCACTAATAGCACTAAACTTGTCTATTTCCTGTTTACTGTTTCATTTTCTTCAAAAATAACTAACTGTGTCCTTTTTGCCAAAATCTCTTTCTTACCTTAATCAAATAAGCTCACAACGTCAGTTTTTCTTTAATTACTGTACTAACTAACGCTTCATCTCAAGTTCTGCACAATTTGAATTCTTGTGTCAATTTTAACTAATTCATGTCTGGCTTCTACATTGCCAAACTTTTGAAATTATAATTGAAATTATTTTATTAACTCCAACACTTGAAATTGAGTTCCCCTATTTGTATACTCATCTGAATGCTTTTAAAGTTAATCGTCCATTCTACCAGTATTATTCTGATTTAATAAAATTACATGACTTTTACCAGTTATTTGCATTGCCTCGACTTTGTGCCTTTGTGACTGTATTTTGTATTTTCTGTATTGCAGCCAGAGCCGAGTACAGGGCTAAAGACCATCGCAATATATTAACGTGCTAAGAATATTCTAAGAATATTTAGATAGTATATTCCTAAAACAGAATATTGTCATATTGTAGGAATGTTCTCAGAACGTTCGGTGCTGTCTGGGAACAGTCTTGTGTTTTGTAAATAGTAAAGATAAATTGTGGTAAATAAATGCTTAAAACAAGAAGCGGCGTATAATTTTTAATAGCCCAAAACGGTAAAACTTGACAATAGGATATAAGCTGTATACAAATCTGGAAAGCTAGCCAATGATGTGTGATTAGACGGACAATTTTCTCCCACTGTATTCACTGATAAGCAAGATTTAATACTAGTTGTGTACGAAGATCGAAATTGTACAATTTGCTTTAGTAAGCCGTCATCGAGATCAATTTCATACGTAGCTTGAAATAATTTGGCACTCTCTATGACCTCTTTACCTGAGGCAATCGTCAGAAATTTGCGGTTTAAAACTTTGAATTTATATTATGTTACTATGCACTATGCACTATGAAATCTAAGAATCACAAACACACACTAAAGCTGGAACTTCTAATCTACTCAAAAGGAGAAAAGACTGCCCACTCAAAAGAACCCTGTGGCGCTCACGTATCATAGTCTGTTGTCGCTTTGAACCACTATTCTAGGAAAACTTTTATTTTCACTAAAACCTCTGCTACCGCGGCGCGTATATAGATTCGGCGCCGAGGTTCTTCGCACCCCCTGCACATATGATAGTTACGCCACTGCGCGCATGACATATTAAGATTACGCATGGATTACGCTGCAATTGGCTGGCCGTTGAACTCACTTGTTCTTGTTGACTGACTTGACAAGTTACGAGTAATCGTTGATAACACTAAAGTGGCCAAATTTGCAAAATACTTTTCAAAATGTATTTATTATTTTTTATAAACAATATTTAAAAAAATTTTAATTTTTTAAACCCAATACAAAAAATAATGCTGACCGGTTTTTTAAATTTGGCGGCGGACCGGCGGTTGAGAACCACTGGTATATATAATACACCTAAATTAAAGTCATATTAATACATGAATCCTTGTGTCAGGTCATTTTGTATTTTAATTAGCCACCTAGGCTTTAGGGCGGCGTGCCCGTATGTTAAACCCTTTTAGTTACTTATTTGGCTAATTCCATAATAATGATTTTGCACATATTTGGCCTCAAGCGCAGTATTTCTCGTCATCTGGGGCACCCCTTGGTTGGTACTTTGACAGCCGTGTGTTAACGCTCGCAAGATTTTCGAACCTTCTAGAAATTACGCTGTTGGTGCGACTGCGAGGCCTCGCGCTCTCTTTGTCCCCGGAACGTTTTTGTTTTATTGGTCGCATCGCGATTGGCCGTCGTAGTCACCCGTTTGGCGGTTAAATCGGCAGATGCGGGATTTTTAACGGTCGTTTCGGGAATTCGGTCTCGGGTTGTCGAAGAAGTCAGTCGTTGCAGAGTAATTCCAAGGCGGCCGGCGTCTCGCCTTGTGCGGGGCGCCGTCCCTTTCTTTTGTGCCGTTATGGCGGCGTGTCTTTTGTCCATTTGTGCTGTAACAGTGTTTTCTCGAATCCATTGAACTATATTTGCTTCGTGGCAGTTGAGATCAGATCGCCGAGTAGAGCGTTCGTTATTTGTGTTGCCGTGGATGGCGTCCTCGAGCGTCCTGGACGCTTGGGGGACGCCTGCCTTTGACTTTGTACCGTTGCCGAGAACGCTATCTTTGTATCAAGTGCTCCCGCGGTCAGGCAGTTCGCAGAGACTTCAGTTTCGGCCGCGAGAAAGTTGTAGGTGTTATTTGACCCGATTGTTGACGGACGCTTTCGAGTACCGTGTGCCTTGTCGGCTTCTTTACCACAGCCATAGTGGGATTATAACGAGAGCGTGCCTTGTTTACCGTCTTTATGCAAGTCCTCGCCGCCCCTTTGGGGCGTATATCGTGTCCTGAGAGGGATTCCTTGGTAGTGTCGTTTGCACCTGCAGCCGTGAGCTTTGCGACCTTCCCTACGCTGTGAGACGAGCCCATTGCAGTACCGAAGTGTAGAGCCAGGTGAAACTAATACAGGTCAGATCATTCAGTGTGTGTTGTATGTAGTTACCGCTTTATCGTCACCATTTAAAAGTTACCGACTTATTTAGCAATTTACATTGTAGCGCAATATATCAGGCGATGTTAGAGTATTTGTGTAGATTTAATTAGATAATTTTCGATACCAATTTCCTATTAATGTAACAGTAACGTACCGATTCAAATTCTCGTTTATGCAGTTGCTTTAGTACAGTTAAGATGCACCAATTCAATCACCAATCCGGGTGCTAATTAAGCATTTCATCTAAGAATTGTTGTTAACGTAATATTACTGCTCAGTGTCGCTTGATTTACAGTTTTGTGCGTGACGTTTAGTTATGAAAACCTTTGTTTACGATTTTAATAATAATGTTTGCTGTGAAAGCCCTTTTTACGTATTTAATAATGTTTGTTGTGGAAACCCTTTCTACCTTTTGTTTACCAAGTTTGTTTATGTATGCGCAGACCAATATACCGATTTGTTTAAATTGCCTGTTGTTTTATTTGTGCCGATTACATGCTAATTTTCAGGGTTATGATATACTTTGTGCAGATAAATGTAAGGTGGAACCTGGAAAGCAGTTTAGAGCCATCAAAGGTAAGTCGGTACACTCGTCGCTACAGCTTGGGAGTCGTCGGCTTTCTCGAAATAGTTATTTGTGTATTTCTCGCCCCGTCTAACCGTCCAGGTCCGGTTTTATGGGAATGTTTAAGACAGACTTGGTGGCGCCCTATTTACTTTTATAGATACCTACCGACCCTCTGGCCGTTGCCCTTTTGGTAATCTCGTTAAGGACCCGCCCAGCTCCACTGATGCCTTAGCCGGCCTATCTTGTTGCGGCATGGGTAGCGGCCTAGGAGAACTTTCGTCCCGATTTTGTCAAATATCGCCCGCGCCGGCCGTTTGGTTGTTGTATGTGCCGGTGCGGTGTCGTAGAGACCGTTTAAGACCGTAACACATGTCAATAACAAAAAATAATAATACCGATGCTCTTTACATCCTCGTCCCTACTTTCTAAATTATCTACATTGCATTTTCTTTTTTTAGTTATACCTATGTTCTTCTTTATGTAGTAACAGACGACGTTTCTTTATTTCTTTTGATAAATATTTGGGACAGTTCGGAAATTTCATAGGAATTGCCGTATCCGCAAGCCGCGACTTTAACAATTTTATCTAAAATGTAAATTTCAAAATAGTAAATAAAAATGTAATTTACGATTTATCGGCAAAGTACTTACCGTATGAAGCTCGTTTGATATTTCTCTCAAAATTTCATTTTCATTAAAATGCTTTGCACAGACATGATCTTTTTCAGTCAACACTCTGTCTTTTCGCGGTATTGCTTGCTGCCAAGCTTGAAGTCTATTTTTTGGTATTTTAAATAATGTTACTTTTTCCTTGTTACTGTCGTAACCACTATCACAATTAGGTACCACACACTTCCTTCCCATGATTATCACACAAATGCACCTACTAAAAAAAGTCTTACGACGAAAACTATTTAAAAAAACAACGAAGCCTGCACGCAGTAATGGCAAAATCTGCTTGGAATACATAAGTAGTAATGCGACAGATGTAGGCCCGCATTAACCTCTCCTTGTCTGGCGAAAGCGTTACAGGTTTCCAGACAACTTTCTCTTAACAAGTAGGCGCTTGTCGTGCTACCTCCCATATCGATTACCGTGGTATGTACGGACAGTGGGAATTTCGTTAATCTATTCATGCGCGTCACTAATTGCTGACGAGGCGTTTGGATTTAAAATTCATTTATTTAGTATTGCACATTACGGCTTAGTTATTTTCTCGCCGCACAGTGGGCTAAAATTTAAAAAAAAACTGGCCAAAATTCCGAAAATCGACGGCTACCATTCGAGGAAAACTGCCACTTTATGTTGTATAGATGGTGTTAGAGTAAAGAAAAGGATGCAAATATGGGCTAGTCTTGTAATATGGGCTAGGTGGGTTTCTCAGATATTCGATGCAGATCTCTACATCTGACTGTCGCATATGGTAACTGAGGAAGTTAAACTTTCACAGTAAAGATGGCACCATAGTAGTAACCGGTTAACAATTTATAATCATAGTCTGTCAGTTTATGTGAGTGTCGGAACTTTTTCGGGTAAGTTTATAAATTCCGTTACATGAAAATGAACAATGTTTTCAAAACTATTTCTGCATCAGGTTGAAGCTCTATAATGAGCCTTTGATGTATGCTGATTAGTTTTCTTCTAATTGACGACTTTTAGAACTAACCTCATTTGTTGTGTAGAGCTAGCATTTTTGCAATATGGGTTACCCCTATGTTTTTATTATGGGCTAGTGGCCCATATTTAGAACTATGTACTTAAGGTTACAATTATTTCAGGATGTGAAGACAACAGCGGAAATAAGCTAAAAAACGAAAAACATGGGATGAAGGAGATATGGAACGTGCGATAATAGCTGTCAGGCAGCACGAAGTGGGTACGCTAAAAGCTACAAAAACTTTTAATGTACCACGTTCTACATTGCAACGTTCTGTAAGAAAACTTGAACTACAGCCAATTGACGCTGTCCAAATAAAGCTAGGGCGTAAAGCTGTCTTAGGGAGTGATCTAGAGGACGAGTTAGTTCGTTATATTTTGGAGATGGAAGCTAAATTTCATGGATTAACAAGAAAAGATGTAAGGAGAATGGCGTACACCTTAGCTGCTACCAGGACCCACATGAAACATCCGTTTGGAGATAACATGGCGGGCAGAGCCTGAAACAAATCTTTAGTTCCTGCTATTTGTTTCGCCATTTATTCATCTATTCCGGACCAGCCTGTGTATTCCCACTTGAATTATTCTTCGCTGTATTTCGAACGTTAGCAACGCTTGTCCGCGTGAAAGCGCTGATTTTGGTTTTTCCGAAATTCATTTGTTATCGCTTTGAGCCAGCGAACCGCGATTCTGCTATTTTGGGCCATTTGATTCTGGCATTTGTTAGAAGTAACTTGCTTCTACAAAAGCTTTCCTCACGTGCTACGGCACCAATTTATAATTAACTTCGCTTGTGAGCTGATAATTAAAATCAGGTATGTTTACGCTAATTGCTTGTTATTCATTTTGGTAATTTCTCGTTTTTTGTTAGCTTCTTTTTTGACGTTATTCGTTGACGTAATTTTTCAACGTCATCTTCAAACGCCATTCTTTGATGCCGTTTTTCGGACGACTCCTTATTTGGGTTCCTAATTAACACCCTAATCAACAACTGGGACCAGCAACTCTTTCGGGAATGTCACCTTGACCTGGGCACGGAGCATTCATTTTCTTATCAACTTTGGCCACGAGGTTTGTGCTGCTGAAAGCTGCTACGTTAAAAATCCTGGACCATTTATTCATCGCCTACATGCGACTTTTTTGTCACAACCAGGTTAGTCTCATTACAACTTTTGAAGATAACTTGCCCGCCCATGAATTGTCGGCGGAATTGATATTAATGACGCTACATCACCGCTAACTGATTTACCAGTCCCAAATTTAATTTACACTTTATAAATTGAAAACGCAATGTATTAATTGTTCTGACTTATAATTTACTAATTTAAAACTACCATTTATAAATTTAAAACGTAATGTATTAACCAGTCAGAAACCTATGTTTTATAAATTTAAAACATAATGTAGGGGAGCCCGGTATCAATTGTAACAAGTGTCAAATGTAACATTCGAGATTGTGCCGCCATCTCTCTCGTAAAATGAAAACTCGTTTCACACTAAGATGCGTTGCTACAGGCCACTTAAGTAGTAGTAGTTCATATTTGTCGTTGACAACACGTGTATCAGTGGGACGAAGAAGTGTGATTTTTGAACTGAAATGTAAGTTATTTGCAGGATGTTAGAATTGAAATTATCAGCTTATCATATCTCGGAGGTTCCAATCGATTATTAGGCTGGAATCAGCATGTTTTAAACTATAATTCGTGATAATTTGTTCCTCACAATTTTGAGGTTAAGTTGGTTGCATTCACTTGCAAAGAGTTGGAGGACTGTTGGTGTCGATTGTAACATCTTTCAAGGTGTAACATGTTACATTTGACACCGGCTTAAATATTAGTACCAAATAAAGCATTAGTAATCGTACTCATATTGTTTTAGCGGCAAAAATGGTCAAACCTAGACCAAAAAAGACAACCAGAGGAGAGATTCCTCAAGAGTTGTTCGAGCAGGCTGCTAATAGAGTGATTAATGAAAATGCTTCAATTAGAGGAACAGCCAAGCAATATGGAATGTGCCATGTTTCACTCAATCGGTTTGTTAAAGCAGTGAAGAGTAACAAAATCCCGAAAGTTGGTTATCATCCCCACAATAAAGTATTTACTAGCGAACAAGAAAAACAATTATGTGATTACTGCGAAGCTTCAGCCAAGCTGTATTTTGGAATATCGCCCAAAGATTTGCGAAAATTGTCTTACCAGTTTGCTAAACAGAATAAATGCAAATTTCCTGAAGGATGGGAAAAGGCACAAATGGCGAGCGAAGACTGGCTTACGGCATTTCTCAAGCGGAACCCTAATTTGTCGATACGCACTCCTGAATCAACTAGCCTTTCTCGAGCAATGAACTTCAACCGAGAAAATGTAAATAAATTTTTTGACAACCTGGCCGATGTTTTAGATAGATATAATTTTCAACCTAACAACATTTACAATGTGGATGAAACTGGGTGCACCACGGTACAAAAACCAAATAAAGTTATCGCTAAGAAGGGAGTAAAACAAGTTGGTGCAATAACTTCTCAGGAAAGGGGCACTTTAGTAACAGCCTGTGTAGCGGTTAATGCACTGGGAAATAGTGTACCTCCTATGTTTATCTTTCCGCTGAAACGATATCATGAACATTTTGTACGAGTCCGTACGGTCCGCCAGGCTGTATTGGAACCGGTAACAAAAGTGGTTGGATGCAGGAAGAAGATTTCTTACTTTTCATGAAACACTTTGCAAATTACTCTAAGCCAAGCGAAGACAACAGAGTCCTACTTATCTTGGACAACCACAGCTCTCATCTGTATATACCTGTCATAGAGTTCTGCAGATTAAATTTCATAACATTATTGTCATTTCCTCCTCATACTTCGCATAAACTTCAACCTTTAGACCGCGGAGTTTATGGACCATTTAAAAATTTTTTTAATAATGAGTGTGACCAGTGGATGAAGATGAACCCAGGTAAACGAATGACTGTTTATAATATACCAGGATTAGTCAGAGAGGCTCTGCCTCTTGCTGTGACTCCAAAAAATATCACTGCAGGCTTTCGATGCTCTGGAATATGGCCTTTTAATAGGAATATTTTTACTGACGATGAGTTTGCACCTTCTAGTGTTACTGATAGACCAATAGAAGAAAATGTTGTTGAAGTAAACAATCCGACAGAAAATTTCATCGACGAACCCCAACCTAGCACCTCCAGGGACATTGTAACACCCCCGCCTCCGGCTATTTCTAATAATGTGGTGCCACCTCCAACTCCTTCAAAAAAGATATGCACTCCAGAACAAATTCGTCCTTTGCCAAAGGCTGATTTTAAGAAACCAATAACCACAAGACGACTAAAGGGGAAAACAGCAGTGCTTACAGACAGCCTGAGAAAACAATTTTGGAAGAGCGATACAACAAGAGAAAGGTGGCTGCTACCAAGAGAAAAATTAGAGAAGATAAAAAAATTAAGAAAAATAAAAAGCCAGCAAAGAAACCCAAAATTGTTGAAGAAGATTCGTCTTCGGAAGAGTCTTCTGAGGACAATACTATCTGTCTGGTATGCTGTAGTTCTTACAAACAAAGTAAGGAAGACTGGCTTCAATGTAGGCAATGCAAAGAATGGGCCCACTGTTCCTGTGCTAATAACGATCCGTTATTTGTGTGTAACAATTGCGAGTCAGACTAATTTTGTTTTAAATGGACCCTAATAAAAAAATATATAAATTAGTTAGTATCGTTAAAGAATCATAATTGTTTTCATTATTAAAATAGAATTTTCTAGTGTTTTATTAATAATATGAATTGTTGTTTTTGTGTATTTTTCATTTATTACGTTGTAGTAGAGTTTCTAATAAAAAATATAATTATAACATGGACTATAAAATATTAAACCATAATAAACTGTGCCCTATAACCATTCATAAACCAATGTTACAATTGACACTTCGAGTGTTACATTTGACACCTGTGCGGTGTCGATAGTATTAGTTGTTTGTGGTACAATTTTGTTTTTTTTTGTTAAAACGTCACTTAATTCTCCAAAATGTGACTATGCAGTTTTTAGGCTAAAACATTAGGGAACATCAGTATATTTTTTTAATAGAAGTTGTTTAGTAATTGTAGCTGGAAAAAAATAAAAACTAAATTTTGTTACAATTGATACCGGTCTCCCCTACTAATTGTTCCATAATTTACATTTCACAAATTTAAAGTTTTGCTTAATGAATACGTATTAAAAATCTTGTAAAAAGTGCCTTCACCCCATTTTAATATCATTACCGAGATAACGGTTAATACATATAACAGTGGTAAGCTTATCCCTTCATTGAATTGCAATCACATCCAACCCAAGCGCCTAAAAGAGGTTCGCTTATTTTTTGTGCGTGCTGCATTTTCAGCATTAATATTATATCGTATTATTTACAATATTTTAACCTTGCAATAAACAATTTACCGACGTTATACAGATGTTACAACCAATTATGACCTGTTGATTAAATAAACTTAATTGTTTGTTATTATTTTATTTATTTCTCGAAATCAGTGATTTCTGGCGCCCTGTGTTTTTTTGACTATTTTTAAAAGAGCTTGCAGCCGATCAGCTGATGATAGAAATCTGCGACCTAAGGCCATCGACTTTGAAGCTAGCTAGGCCATTGCGGTGAGTAAGTACATTTCTGAGCTACCGTGGTGTATAAATGATAAGGGGGTTGATCTGCGATTATACTGCCATAGATTATTATTAGTAATCGATCGCAGGTTGGCTTCTTTATTGTTTCACTGACGCCAAACGTGTGGGGCTCTCGACTTTGGTATTACATCAGCTGTGCAACCTGCAATTGTTCTTTAATATTTTGACCAAATTATTTATTTCAAAATGAATGTTAACGCACTTCGTGCTGACGAATTACTCTATGAGCTACTGTTCAGAGGCTTAGATAGGGACACGGTGGAAAGTATGAACGTCGACCAACGTCGTAGGACCTTGCGTGCGAAACTATTACTAGAAAAGGCTGACCCTACGTTGCTTAGCGCTTATCAATTAGTGGCACCCTTCGATGTACAATTAGAACTTGATACTTGTAAAGGCAAACTAACTGAACTTTCGGTGTTAGTTACTGCTTTCTCTACGGCACCTTCTGATTCAGAATTTGCTCGGCTCGATACGCGGCTAACGCATTAGTATTCACGACTAACCAGGCTACAACCCTCTTCTAAATTAGAACAGGAGCATGCTACCCTTACCAGTCAATGCTTAGATTTATTACAGTCACTTAGTAATGAGCATGACGATTTGCAATTACAAGTAGATCCTTTGCCTTCAAATGTTGATGCCACTAATTTTGTCGATTCTGTTAATACAGTAGCTCCACCTAATTCTGACCCTATTGAACCTATGACAGATAATATTGTTGACAACCCTAACATAACTGAAGCCGCCGGTTTAGCTTCATCTACATTCCAATGACCTAGGGTATCTTTTTCTGATGAGCACGTACATCAGTATCCTCCTTTTACACAACAACCTTGTATGTCAGCTACTGCTAATTTGCGAACTGAACTAGACCAAATTAATTACTCTACGACGTCTTTTCCTAGACATGTAGGTTTAGTTTCTGTACCGGTATGCAAATGGGGTTTATCATTTAATGGAGACACTACTACCATGGGGGTAAATTCTTTCCTACAACGTGTCGAAGAACTTAAGAGTAGCGCGTAACATTTCATACGACCGATTATTTTCTAGTGCTGTTGACCTTTTCTCGGGTCGTGGGTTAGTATGGTACCGTGCTATGCATCACCGGGTTTCAAACTGGCACGACTTGGTAGCTAGGTTGCGATCTGATTTTTTGCCTGCTGATTTTGATGAAGGATTATGGGACGAGATTAGGAAGTGCAAGCAGGGGGCCGATGAAAAACCCTCACTTTTTATTGCTGTGCTGCTTAATTTATTTGATCGCTTACTCATTAAACCATCCGAATCAATACAACTTAAGCATATTATGAAAAACTTGCAATCTTTTTACGCTACTCAATTATCCTTAACAGTAGTCCACAATATTGAACACCTTGCATTTCTGTGTAAAAAGCTGGAAGACGTTAAGATTCAGAATATTAAATATTGAAATCCTGCTGCTGCCTCATCCTTGCAACTGGAACCTGACTTGGCTTACCAGCCAACTCCTAAAAAACCTGTGAGACAGACTGCACAAATGACAATTAAACATTCTGGTCCTAGAACTAACCGTGCGAAAAGTACAACCACTTGTTGGAACTGCCGTAAATTAGGCCATACTTTCCATACTTGCTCGGCAGATAAGACTATTTTTTGTTATATTTGCGGTCATGCAAATAGTTATTTTGCCACTTGTCCTAAATGCCATCTAAAAAACGCAAAGTAAAGGGTAGATATCACAGCCGATCTATTCCTTATCCCTATTATACTAAGGCTGATACTTTATCTTGGGAATCTTGGTTACGAACTGTGAATGAACTTTGCCGTATGACTTGTAATACTTCAGCCATTTTTACTAAACAACTTTCTGACAACCGTCCTTATTTAACCATTTATATTAACGATAGCTGTCGATTGATTTGATTAGGGTGTAAGCCGATATCTTTTGCAACAGTTAGGAATGCAGCGGGACGTAATAAAATATCCTGTGGCATGCTATAACTAGAGCCGAAAACTATGTTAAATTTATAACATGGGATTAGGAGGATTTGGAACGACCGGCGGTCGAAACAAATAGCTCTAAAACCGTCAACTAATTTAGTTTAAAATTTATGATGTTGCTATTTCAACCAAAGGAACACTTGTTGAGTTTCAAAAACGCCAAGGGAAATTCCAATTTAAAACTTATTTGGAAATGGATTAAGCAGTCGTGGGGTTTGAAGGGCAACCACCAATTAGCACAGCGCCACTCTGAAAACTAATTTTAGATTTCTTGTCATTGGTTCGACACTCCGCGACCAGGAATGGAGGGGTTTCGGTAATTTGTATAAAACGTATCTGAATAGGACTGCAGGGGGAAGAAAGCCAAGTCTGGTGCATGCGGTAGTTCTACGCGTAATTCAGAGAACTACTGTGGCAGATAACAACGTTTAATCCTTGCTTCACTAGATGTAGCACAGTTCGATACCGCAAGAAAACTTGTTAGTAAAACTGGGTGCAGTAAGTTATTTGTTTCAGTTTTAGCTACTTTTCATAATTTTGAAACTTTAATTTTAAATTACAGAAATTAATTATAACCTAAGAAGCCCTAGATTTAATATAGATGTGTCGTCAATCAATTTTTATATCCTGGATGAATAACAAAATAATTACTTCAATAACTTACATCACT
Source organism: Agriotes lineatus (assembly GCA_940337035.1). Taxonomy (NCBI): domain Eukaryota; kingdom Metazoa; phylum Arthropoda; class Insecta; order Coleoptera; family Elateridae; genus Agriotes; species Agriotes lineatus. Next base: position 39,911 of record CALNHX010004553.1, read on the forward strand.
TTATGATTATTGCTATATTTTAAACAGGTAAATTATTAATATTTGAGAATAGTTAATTTATTCATTTAACCTTACTATTTTATAACTTTAGCATGTTGACTTGTATTGTTCATTTTATTACAGATGTTTTTACTCAAATTGTGTTGAGCTCCTTCATGGGGTGTTAGTGCCTCACCATTAGTATTATTATACAACTGAGGAAGACAATTTTATTTATCGAAATATATATGGTGCATTTTACACTTCTATTATGTGTTGACGTCAAGGAGATGTCAATGTTGAATTAACTGCTTTACCTTGAAAATTTTTCGACAATTCCAGCTACTGTAATCCTTATAATCTGCTTTTATGATTTTCTTTCCAACATCAATTGAAAAAATAATTTTAGAACATTCAAACAGAAGATCGGCGAGTGCATGACACAAATTGGAAAGATTTGGATGCGCAAGATTTATATAAGATTTGACAATAAACAAACACGAACTGAAAGAAGAGCCCGGGATAAATTTGCGGCTATTAGGGAGTTTTGGGACAAATGGGTGGAAATTTTACCAAAATTGTTCAATCCAGATGCAAATGTAACGGTTGATGAACAATTGGTTGGGTTCAGAGACGATGCCCTTTTAGGCAATACATGCCCAGTAAGCCTGCTCGGTATGGAATTAAATTTTGGGTATTATGCGACAATAACACATGGTACGTATGGAACATTCAGCCTTACCTTGGGAAACTTCCTGGAGGAGTCAGAGAACAAAGTGGGTATGCGGGTTGTTTTGGACCTATCTAACGGATTGAAAGGCCACAATATTACATGCGATAATCTTTTTACGTCATATGAACTAGGCTAGTTGCTACTCAAGCGATATGTCACAATGATTGGTACAATAAAAAGAAACAAGACTTGTATTCCACCAGAACTACTGCAAACGAAAAATGTACCAAAAATGTCTTCAAAGTTTGCATTTCCTTCTGATACTTGCTTGGTCTCATACCTTCCCGAAGAATCTAAAAAATGTGTTATATATACATTCGGAAAAAGCAGTATCAAACCAAACAAGTAAGAAGCCTGTAAGTATACTAGATTACAATAAAACAAAAGGGGCAGTCGACACTATGGATAAAGCGGTTATGTGTTATACAACAAAAATAAAAACAAATCGTTGGCCACTTATCGTCTTCTATAATATAATTGACATTAGTTCTTACAATGCCTATGTTTTATTCTTGAAAGTAACTAATAGTTGGGGTTCAAAAAATCTTCGAAAACGACGACGTTATTTAGAAAATTTGGGCATGTCACCGGTAAAACCACAGATTGAAAGAAGAGAATACCTTCCTAGAGCAAAAGCCGCAAGTGACGTTGAAAAAGTGAAATCTGCTACAGCAATTGTTCAAGATGAAGCAGCTTCAACATCAACTCAATCTAGAAAGAGGGGCAGATGCTATATGTGTAAAAAAACAGACACAATAAGTGTTCTAGTTTGTGCTGCAAGTGTGGAAACTATTGCAGTAAGAAACATTTAAAGCAAATATGCAAACAGTGTTACAAATAGGTAAAATGACTTTTTCCTTTTATAAACTTATTTTTTCTTTTGTCAATTATAAATTTAATTTTGAAGTGCTCTTTTCTTTACTAAATGTTTATTTTTACATTCCGCATTGTTTATTTTAGGCAAACCTTTATTCTTGGTTCCTGCTTTTGTTTTGAAATGTATTGTTCAATTTCCTTTTATTAAATAAATGTTTGCTTTTACGCTATAGAATGTTTGTTTTAATACCGGGTGGCCATAAATATCTGATATCACATTACCTTTGGAATCAACACCGCTTTATTAAAGTGATGAATCCAACTATACACGAAATGTCATTAATGTCATTAGAACTAAAATTCCTATCTGTCACAAATTATTACAGATTGCAATAAGTATTGAAGTTAGAACGGGAGGTTTTTATAATCGAGTCGTAGGCTAAACTGCAGAATCTGGGGCATATTCCCCTCCTCTTATTTGCATTTTATTACATTTCATACCAATACTTATTATAATTGAAATATGTATAATGCTAACCAACATTTATAAGTAGCTAATTCCATGGCTACCGGGATCTCAGATATTTATGGCCACCCGGTACAAAAAGAAGCTAGGTGATATTAACCAGTCCTTTTCAAGTAATAGGTAGTTTTGAACCCGAACACCTTATGTGTGTAGACAAAACGAACGACGCAGCAAGGTTAAATGCAATTCTCTTCCTTCCTATTTCCAGAGCTGGTCACTGACCGTCGAGGGAATAGAAGTAGCTGGCCATCACCCCTTTATTTGCAATTAGGGCTGTCCACTCCCACTCGTCCAACTGCACCCAGTCGTTTTTGGTGCCCCGTATTACAATAACTGGGATAAATTGTGGACTCCACTCAAACTCTACACTCACGCACTTCGAACTTGACTTACTTAATTTGTACGTCCCACTACACAGCAGTGCCGGACACAACAGCGGTTTCGGTTTTATACACACACCACTATAGACCTCCGCTCCTTTCTGACTCTAGACTATTTCGATAGTTTTATATAATGCTTCCATTTCTACCGGTTGTTGAAGTGCTACTACTACCTTTCACGACTCTTCTCTCCAATTTTATTTCACTTCCCAAGGTTACATCTGGTTAACCTTGAAATTTGAGCGGTAGGAGGAGTAACCTTGACCTTGAAGTCCGAGTGGTAGGAGTAACCTTGACTTGAAGTCCGAGTGGTGGGAGGAGTGAATGAGCTTGACCTTGAAATCCGAGTGGTGACGGGAGGGAGTGAACTTGACCTTGGCCTTGATTCCCCCAACACTTCGTGGTGGTCTTAGAACCGGCAAATGCACTCTACTAGGGTGAGTTCTACACCGATTTCGGGAATGGAACTGTGTGTAGTACGGCCTGTGGTGCCATTTCGCCCCTCTTCATTCCACTGCTGCTGTAGCGTCCTGTGCACGCTTTGTTCGAGATGCGTTTGGAGCAGAGGGTGCTTTTGGATGTTGCCACTTTAGCAAATGCGTCTGCTCGTTCATTCCATCTGTTTTCCGCATGGGTCTTCACCCACCGTAGCTCTACTCGTCTATACAGATTCTCTGCCGTCAGGGTGTTGTAGATGGCCAGTGCCCTTGCATTTGTTAGTAGGTACGGACAGTGGGAATCTCGTTAATCTATTCATGCGCGTCACTAATTGATGACAAGGCGTTTGGCTTTAAAATTCATTTATTTAGTATTGCACATTACGGCTTGGTTATTTTCTCGCCGCACAGTTGGCTAAAATTAAAAAAAAACTGGCTAAAACTTCGAAAATCGAATGCTACCATTAGAGGGAAACTGCCACTTTATGTTGTATAGATGGTGTTAGAGTAAATAAAAGGATGCAAATATGGGCTAGTCTTGTAATATGGGCTAGGTGGGTTTCTCAGCTATTCGATGCAGATCTCTACATCTGACTGTCGCATATGGTAACTGACGAAGTTAAACTTTCACAGTAAAGATGGTACCACAATAGTAACCGGTTAACAGTTTATAATCATTGTCTGTCAGATTCTGTGAGTGTCAGACTTTTTCGGGTAAGTTTATAAATTCCGTTACATGAAAATGAACAATGTTTTCAAAACTATTTGTGGTTGAAGCTCTATAATCAGCCTTTGATGTATGCTGATTAGTTTTCTTCTAATTGACGACTTTTAGACATAACCTCATTTGTTGTGCAGAGCTAGCATTTTTGTAATATGGGCTACCCCTATGTTTTTATTATGGGCTACTGGCCCATATTTAGAACTATGTACTTAAGGTTACAATTATTTCAGGATGTCAAGACAACAGCGGAAAGAAGCTAGAAAAAGAAAAGCATGGGATGAAGGAGATATGGAACGTGCGATAATAGCTGTCAGGCAGCACGAAGTGGGTACACCAAAAGCTGCAAAAACTCTTAATGTACCACGTTCTACATTGCAGCGTTCTGCAAGAAAACTTGAACTACAGCCAATTGACGCTGCCCAAATAAAGCTAGGGCGTAAAGCTGTCTTAGGGAATGAAATAGAGGACGAGTTAGTTCGTTATATTTTGGAGATGGAAGCTAAATTTCATGGATTAACAAGAAAAGATGTAAGGAGAATGGCGTACACCTTTGCTACCAGGTTGCACATGAAATATCCGCTTGGAGGTAACATGGCGGGCAGAGCCTGGCTAAGGCTTTTCCTGCAACGCCATAAAGAACTATCCGTACGACGACCAACGGGAACATCTTTTTCTCGCGCAAGAGGCTTCAACAAGGAAAATGTAGCATCCTTCTTTAATGTTCTGGAAAAAGAATATGACAAGAGGTTTTACCCCTCTGAACGCATCTTCAATGTTGATGAGACATGTCTAACGGTTGTACAAAACAAGATTGCACAGGTTGGAGGTCGAAAAAGGGTAACGACAAATTGCATCATTAACTTCTGCTGAAATGGGTTCCCTGATAACCCTCGTAGCATCGATGAGCGCTGCTGGCTGATTCATCCCACCAACGATGATTTCCCCCCGCAAAAATATTAACCAGCAACTGATGAAAGGAGCTCCCCCAGGTTCCATTATGGCGGTACACCCCAGTGGATGGATACAAAGTAATATTTTTACCAGATTGTTCCAAAATTTCGTTGACACAGTAAATCCACAGAGAAGTCACCAGTTCTGCTTATTTTGAATGGCCATTACAGCCATACACGTAATATGGAAATCATAGATTTAGATAGAGATAATCATGTCACTATAATTGTCTTACCTCCTCATTGTACCCACAAACTCCAGCCATTGGACAACACATTCGTGGGAGTAGTTAAGCTTACTACACCGAGGAGAACAGGGTCTGGCTACCCCACAATAATCGCCCACTAAGTGCATTTGATGTGTCAGAGCTCTTTGGAAGAGTCTATTTGAAATGCCAAACTGGAGAGATTGCCGTTAAAGGTTTCCTAGCTACAGGCATTTATCCCTTGAATAAATAGTTATTTACCTAACAAGTTCGGGAAGATAATTTTCCCGAATGAGCACTTTGTTTGCAGCACGACCGAAGGGAGCAAGTAGATATTTAAGTTTGGTTTAAAATGTTAGCGATGTTATTACTTGAGGTAGTTAGGGGTTGCATTCATTTTATATAATAGCATTATAGTTAACTATTGTTTGAATTTTTTCGGCAATGATAAGGTTCTAAAACTTTCATATAGACGATAAGAACAGCAAGGGTCGTAGTCACCTTTGAATGGCTGAGCCGCCAATATTTTGATAGTTCGAATTAGTTAGAAATTGTTCCAATTTTGGCAAAAAATCAACTTTGGCGACGCAGCCTGTGTACGGTTAAATAGATTCTTAAACATGTATACGTTATTCAACCACCTAACGTTCGATGATGATCTATCTGCCAATTCTGACAGAACACAACTATCAAAAAATTTACGAGTTCTATTGCCGCTGTTGGAAAACACATTACTTATGTAGTTGTTTGTTGATCACAACAGTATTTTCTTATGTTAAGAAGAACTTTAATGATTAATAACCTTTCTTGTTATATTGTTTTGACAAATACACTGTTATAATTTGCAATAATTTTTATTTCTTACTCTACTGATACAATTAGTAACATTAATTATTTTTGTGTTCCTTTTCATTCACACTTAAATGTACATACATACATATTGTTATGATACATGATGCAGGAAATTAAAGCATATGAAAGAAATATTTAAAATGAACTAATAAAGTTGGACAGTTACAATAATTGAATTTTGATGGGTATAAAGTTTTGAACATAAATAATGAAAGCAAAAGATACAAGGGTTATTTTCATTGTGAATCATTTAATATTGTTATATTTATTGGAATGGATTAAACTTAATGGTTGTATTTAATATTTATAAAAATAAACCAAGGTAACATTGACAAATGTATTTGTTAAGAAAATTCTGTAATATAGCATTATTTAGAAAAAAAAATAGGAAGTGTGCATTAAGAATTGTCTCTAATAGATATAAAAAGTTTGTTTAAAAACAGTTACATAAAACAACTCAAGAAAGCATGTATGTAATTTGGCTATAATAATTTTGGTATAATAAAAAATAGAATCTCTGCTTTAATTTGTCTAATTTTGATGATAAAAAATTAAATAAAGGCTGAAAACAAATCTACGAGGTAAAATAAAGTGAAATATTTAAAATGGAAAAGATATTGTGACATCAAGTGTTAGAGGAGAAGCTACAGATACAGTTAATTGGATATAGAATACAGGACATTATACTAGTTGAGGGGATTTGGATTTATTCATACGTACAAGATATTAGAAGAGGTATTTTACAATTTATTATTTGATTTGGATATTCTGTGGACGTTGCTTGAGACATCAGTTTATCTGCAAAAAGGGGAACAAAGTTACAATTGGAATTTATAAATGGATAGAAACTTACCAGGACTTGGATCGTGTGACGGTGACATCTAGAAGGAGCCGTGGCATCCGGCAGGAACAGTGACATCCAGGAGTAACCAGGACAGGATTTTCGAACCAAGGGAGTTGATTTGACCGGACGGAGCCAGAAAGAGGTTACCAGGAGGTATATCGTGTGACGGTGACATCCAGGAGGAGCTAGGACTGGAATTAGGTATCTGAGCAGTTGGTCTGACAGGTCAAGAGTAGTTGAAAGGAGTCACGGATCATCAACGGGGTTGCTGTTGGTGAATTGGTCATTGAGTGCTGCAGTCTATCGATGACAGGATCCAGTAGTGATTGGTGTTTGCAGTGAAAGCATGAGCAGCTATTAAAGTTTGTTAAGATAAGTTGAAAAAGCATTTTGAATAACTGTCAATTTTGAAAGTGATAACATAAAGTTTAGTTAGTACTTACATAGGTGATTTCAAAAGTAGTAAATGTCAATGTGAGATACAGTTGTCAGTTTACCTGGTCTGACTAATAATAATAGTCTTTTATTCATAAATTTGAACTCACAAGGCGAGATGCAGCATTGCTGTTCTTACATCTAACCTTGACGTAAACATAAATAATTAACTAATAGGAAAAAGTGAATTTGATATATAGCAATCGCAAAATTAAGTATCATTGATAACAAACTAGATTTTGATGAACCCACCCTGAAAATAAGAGCGTTCGATTTAAAAGCAGTTATTATTTGATACTTAAGACATTACATGAATTAAGGCATAGTTTACCTGGTGAGTTATTGCAATATGTCGCAAATTTTAAGTGTGATTTAAAAACGGCCATTAAATGGAAAACCTGGGAATCTTTTTTCATTAATATATTCCGTAATTGATATATGCAGATTAATCAGACGTTTGATACATCAGTGATAATGATAAGCATGTTACAGCTCAAAACGGCATGTACTGCCTTAAAGCACTTTGGGGATCGTCTAATTGTGTCGCTAGGACACGTTAACCTTCAAGTAGGCAAAGCTCACTCTAATCACACATCAACTTGCTGTAACAGCCGGTTGACCAGCTATTGAGCAGGGGGAAGGGGGGGGGCAGAAGTCGGATCAACATGACGTATTTTAGAGCGAGATGTTGTTACAATAGGTGTCGATTGTAATTAAAATAAGGTGGAAAAACGAGCGCCACAAACTCCATCGGACGTTGTGCGACGTTTCGGATGCTTAGTATCTACCTTTGTTGGCCTGCTATCCTCGCCGGTTACCTTACTACTAATACATCTAAGAAAAAATCACAGGTACATAAATACAAACACATATACCTCTCTTAAATAAAAATTTAGCGATTTGAAACGAATTCAAATCTATTAAAATTTATTCGTACATGTTTAACATGAATAGTTGTAGGAGTTAGTAATTCTATAATTTACTTAATAGCGATAAGTATGATACAAAAAGTACATTGCTTCCATTGAAACAACAATGGTGAACAAGCCGTACAAACATTCTGTATGATATGACGGAACAATGATGACAATTTACTCTAAAAGTAGGTCACACGCGTCGGCTTCAAATATAGCTATTGCCACGTATACATGACGTCACTTGAATGTCAACAAAAGTACGTCGCACAAACGCTCTAAAATTATACAAACGAGAAAAAAACAAGTAGTTTATACTACCTGAGTGATGTCCAGCGATGTTGCTGATTCATGCAACCGAAAGGTCTCACGGTTTCGTCGGAGTCTCTGCAGATGGTTAAAGGACAACGCAAATTGCTGGCCATCGAAACGACGTTATCAAACGAACACCCAAAAGGTCGGGCTTTGCGTGAATATCCGTATAGGTACAAGCATTGGGAAGAAGGGAAAACGACACCTAATTATCACAGGTCCCTAGATTTGGCACGTCGGGAAACTTCTCTCGTAGAAATTCGCCAAAGCGTTAATTGCACACCCAGTGCTACAATACAACGGAGAAGATTGGTTCGGCCATAACACACACCCGCCAGGGAAAGTTCAACCACACACAACCATACGGTAATAGCTTCAGACCATCAGTGTCGAGACGCGGGCTAAAGAAAAAAAACCTCTAATAGTGGGCGTAAGCCAAGTAAGTGTTCGGTGATAACCCCTTCACCTTACAAACATGATTTTATCCAGTCTCTCAACAAGGTCAAAGAAAAAGGACGGGAAAAGGCAAAGAAGGAAGAGCAGGAACAGGAATAGAAAAATGAAAACGCAAGCAGGTTCCAAAAGCCACAAAGAATGGAAAGAATGTGTCTAGTTCTAGCAGCGAGGATGAGGAGGATTATGTGCCTGTAGATGATGATGATAGCGATTACAATGAGTTTCCTAATTCCCAGTCTTCACAAGATGCAGCTGACGTAGCTTGACTTTTTATGCACCTTTAACAGAGGATAACCACGGTGAAATATGGGTCAAGTGCCTCATGTGCAATTTGTGGGCCCATAACGAGTGCGCTGGGGCCGAAAATGATGAATATGTGTGTGATTTTTGCAAATAGTAGACCTGTTCTTAGTTATTTGATGTATTGTTTTATTTTAGATATTAAAATATATTTTTCACACATTTATCACTTTTCTCACAAATTTATCACACATTTTTGGGGGTAGCCCACATTTAGGGTCAATATTCAAATGACGCAAAAGTGCACGTTTTCATTATTCACTAACCAATGAATTTATATATTTTTTTAATCACTGTGCACTTTTGAAAATTTGTAACTAACCAATGTAGTTATCGTTAGGTACCTTTAGAATTGAAATTGAAGTTTTATTTTCTTTTTGACACACAAAAATAAAATGGGTAGTCCATATTTGCATCCTTTCCTCTACTGAATTCCGAAAAATCAGCTAGTTCGATCGAACCCTGTATGGCAGGTGCACGCACAAAGGTACCCTTGTCAAGGAACGCGCGCGGCTCGGACGTTTATTCACATTCGTCCGTTGGGAATAAATAGCTGTATATCAGTGAATAAGTGCTACAAAATCATTCTACAACATGGGGGTTAATCCTGGAGGTATGTACAAAAATTACATATATATTGAAGTGAATTTAACAGCAACGAAATTAATGTAGAAAACCTTCACTTGTGACTGTTACGAATAGCTGTTCTTGTCTACGATAAATAATACATTCATCGATTTAGTTGTGATGTGGACAGATCTGGCACAGGTTGAAATTGTTTTATGTGTAGAAAAGTATAAGGAACAAAATCGCGTAATCGTTACTTTCACTTTTTCCCTCTTTTTTTGCAATCGAATATTGAGTATACCCGTGCACGTTAGCCTACGTTCAAGCGTAGTTATCGCGCGTGACAAATCTAAACCCTTTTCTTTCACTTCTCAATTCATATATAGGGTGTTCAAAAATCTTTACAATGCTTACTTTGCAATATTACTATTGAGTAGTAAAACTGCTCTAGTATATAGTAATATTGCTACGAGTATAAGTAGTATAGTAAAATTCCTATTAAAAAATGGGCCAATGACTTCTCATAATAAATAGTAAAATTTCCATAGATTTTTCTTATAGTGTAGTTATGTGTTTTTCATTGCCTACTAAAAATCATTTCCGATCAATTACAGAAACGAGAACTGAAACAGTGCCGTGGACTCGACGGAAAATATTTGACACCCTCGCTAAGAAGCTAAATACTGATTTGGATGGTCATATCAATATTTTGGTGAGCAATCTTCCTTAACGAAAAGCGGATTCAATTGAAATTCCATAAGCCGCGAGAAATGAGCTCAAGAAGATTCTGTGCACACTCAATTCAAAGTGCAAGGCTGCTAACTACATGACTGAACGATTTCTGGCGAAAACTGGGCAATCGAGAGGAAGGTGAAATGGATGGGAATCCCCCGGACCCGGGACTTCCCGATTCATTCAAACTCTAAATGTCACAAAGCTTTTTCACACTCTTGTCGCAGATTTCGTTGATTGAGAAACAAGCGCACCCAGAAAAAGATGTACAACATCCTAGAAGCAGTGGTCGGCGACCAAGTAATCCATTTTCTGATCCTGCGATCGCACGAAACGTCGGAAAACTGCAGGATTGCGCGAGGAATACACCCACGAGGAGCTTGCCACGAAAGTTAGCCTTCGTTCGGCCGGAGCAGATGTATCAGCCTTCAAAGTCATCAAGGACGTCACGATGAAATCCCCCACCCGAGCCGATAAGTATGGAGCCGCTTTAAAAAAATCATGTCAACCGGCATCGGCAGAGTATCACATCAAAAGATCGCAGCCAAAAGGTCGCGCGACAAAAGATCGCGGTCAAAATGTCGCACGATAAATGACCGCATGCGACAAGTGATCGCATGCGACAAAAGATCGCGGTCAGAATGTCGCATGATAAATGATCGCATGCGACAAATGATCGCATGCGACAAATGATCGCATGCGACAAAAGATCGCATGCAACAAAAGATCGCATACGAAAATAACTATATACCTACTCATACATTGAGATAAAAAAAAATAGTGTATATTCACTACATTACAATTACAGAAAAAAATTCTATATTGAAATTAATGATCGCGCGACAAATACTGAAGTAAACTTCCCTTCAGTGCTGTATCTCTATTGTAGCCCAAAAATTTGTATTTGTCTCCACAGGCACCCGATATTAATTTTTGCAATAACTCTCAGTGTGTAAAGATGGCATTAAAGTTTGTTAAAGGTCAAAAAGGCTACAATTATTTTGGAGGCACTTGGATAGGCCGTAAAGACAGAAAAAATCGACGACCACCATGTTTGCAATAAATATGTGGAATTGCTATTCGCACAAATAATGCCGTAGCAGGATGTCACTACAGCTTTGCATCGATTTTAATCGCTGCAAATTGTAGTGATGACTGCCTTGAAGAGAGAAAACGATTTGAATAAAGTAAAAATAGAGCAAGACATCGCAGAAGATGAACCTCCCCAAGAGAAAATTTATAAAGATACAGCCAAACGTTTACATTCAATAATGCTCGAATATGGAAATCGGCCGGTTATTGAATAACTTAAGGTAAAATATTGAGAATGATGTAGATATAAGTGCACTTGCTCGTAAAATTGACATTGCTTTTCACAACTTATTGCACAGATAGTGATATTGTTTGTCTTTACCAGATCTGAACATTCTGGATCTTTAATAACCCCTCATTCGTCGGAAATTACAAATTTAGCCAGAATTTATACACCATCAAAAGGCATGAACTTACCTTTAGATTATGACAAAAACAGGTAAAACCCACAAGAGATTAATATTCCTACTTTTAATTCTGTATATGCATTTTCAGTTTAAGTGGATCTTTAAAACATCGGTGACAAGTGCAACCACTCAAACTCCACAATCGTTAAGCAACTCTATTCCCAGAAAAAGAAAGTTGCGAATTAAGTGCAAGCAACAACAGAAAAATATGCGGACTGTCAAAAAACCCAAATGTGATCCCAATCCTAAAATTACTCCAGAGGAATTTAAGGAATCGTGTGAGAAGTTTCTGCCTGCGTTAACAGCAAAATTTGTTCAAACTCCACTTTGCCACTTTGCATAAAAAAGCACCTCAAGGGCGACGATATAATGCTGAATTTAAACAATTGGCATTGCAGATATATCTTAGTACCCCAAGGACATACAGGTTGTTACGCAAAACTTCACTCTGACTTGTGTCAGAAGTCTACAAAGAATGATGCATGCTTTGGATTTTAAGCCTGGTCTCAACGATTTTGTTTTTGAAGGCCTTAGACTGAAAATGAAAAATCTAAACGACCAGCAAAGAATTTGCTCTATATTAATAGATGAAATGTCTTTAAAATCCAGCTTGTTTTCTAACTTATCCAAAGATACAGTAGTTAGCTTTCATGATGAAGGAAAAGGTAAGAGTTGTGTACCTGCGCAATCCGTGATGGTGGTTATGGCAAGAGGTCTGCAGTGCAAGTAAAAACAGCCGTTAGCATTTTCTTTTCAAGCACGACCTGTAAAGGTGATGTTCTAAAAAATATAATCCTGGATACCGTCAGAAAGTTAAAAGATATTTCTGGAACTGATCCTAGAGTAGTAATTACAGACCAAGGAACTAATTTTAGGAACCTCGCAGTGTTGCTGAGTATTACAGAAGATGAGCCATACTTTTTTGTTGATAACAATTTAGATATTCTATTGACTGTGTTATATGTGCAAATGAAAGCAAAAAAGTTAAGATTTAATTCCTACTACCATGTTTTGTGGTTTTAAAGTATATGACAATAAAGAAAAAAAGTACATTTGGCAATCTAGGTATGCCGGGGGAAGAATTTGTTAATTTTGTGAAAGACATGGAAAAATACTTGTTTGAACAAGTTCCATATGTTAACCCATGTCCACAATTCCCCAAAACTTATGTAATTAAGTTATTTTATAGACTTCAATTGTACCACACTCTACAGCGTTACAATTCTGACCTAAGTGTGCAAAAGAAACAAAGAAAAACTCTACAACTTTCCAATTTATAAACTGAATACGATGTGAAAATAAATAAAATCACCGTATTTTTTTATTATGTGTAGGTCATGTTCAGGCATGTAATTTGTTTCAATAAAAATAAACCACATTATTTGTTTCATCTGTAAAAATTACTTAACTTCTTATAATTTGGAATTAATTAATATCTAAAATGTATTAGAAATCAGAAATCAGATGGGCCAAATTGTGTATTGCACCCGTTAAACCTCATACAATAATATATCCGCATGAGTACCGAAAGGTATGTGGACAGATAACGACGACAAACTAACCCATTATATTGTGTTAACGTGCAAAAATGCTGAACTTCAGGCGGCTGCTGTACGCAACAGAAAACAATTGAATGAAAGAAAACGCTAACAAAAAAATTATGATTTTCGTGAACTACCTTTCAAGTGTAAAATGGTGGATCTGGGTATTAATGCTATACAGGTTGCTCAAAATGTGCAAATTTAATGATTTCGATTTTTTTTCAAATGGAACGCCCTGTATATTTTTGTATTTTTGAAAATCCTATTTAATGAGCTTTCTTTTACTTCATACCTCTAAGTTTAACTGTTTTTCAGATATGCGTGTTTGAACATAAAAACAATTTAAGCCCCTTAAGATGCTTTATTTCAAGGGATAACAAACAAACGCCGTTAAAATAATTATTCTCCGAACAAAAAAAAAACAAAACCAAGTTTAGAAAATATAAATTCAGTCAGTTTTCATACAAGGAATAATAAACACGAAAAACCATAAATGCAGGAATAAATTAATTCCAAGGTCAAATAAAATCAGATTAAAAACAAAAGCCAATACACCAAAAGCTTATACGTAATTACATTACATGTTCAAATAGTTTTCCTTTCCTGCTCTGAGTATTAAAGCTGTGCGGAGAACTCGTAATCAGCAAATATAATTATTTTGATTTATCCAAATGGAACACCCTGTATATCCCTGTATTTTTTTAAAAAGTATTTTTTTTACGACCGACCGATATGCAGTTTCAGGATAATTTTTGCGCCAGAAAGTAACGTTTTGCCGGTCAAGATCGGAAAACGGGCATCAGGGAGCGATAATAGCTATTTACGTTATTAGACCGGTAGCAACATTTTTATGGCCGCGCCAATAGTTTACAGGTCGAGCCCGTAGGGCGAGACCTGTATGTTTGGCAAGACCATAATAATGCTACCGGTCGTGTATCGTATAAGATTTTTTAGGATACTACATTGGTAACTAGCGTTTACAGAGTTACAGTTACAAACGAGTCCGGTAGATAAAACTTAGCGGCCTAGACCAGTAGTAGTTCTATTACTACTGGTCTAGGCCGGTAAATTTTATCTACCGGACTCGTTTGTAACTATGTAAACGCTAGTTACCAATGCAGTATCCTAAAATAGCTATTTACGTTATTAGACCGGTATCAACATTTTTATGGCCGCGCCAATACTTTACAGGTTGAGCCCGTAGGGCGAGACCTGTATGTTTGGCAAGGTCATAAAAATGCTACCGGTCGTGTATCGTATCAGATTTTTTAGGATAAGAGTCCGGTAGATAAAATTTACCGGCCGGTAGTTCTACTACTGGTCTAGGCCGGTAAATTTTATCTACCGGACTCGTTTGTAACTATGTAAACGCTAGTTACCAATGCAGTATCCTAAAAAAGCTTTTTCTCAAACAACACGAATAAGGCACCATATTGTCGAATAATTTTGTATAAAAAGTAAGTCATTTCGGTATTTTAACCAATTACCGTGGCAACTGTACACTTATCAATTCATATTTGCACTAGTACAAAAATAAACGCAGGATAGGGTTTTACATGGTAAATTTTAAATAAAAAACAAACGCTTCGTTAATATTCGGAAATCGCCGTCGATGTTAAATATCCCCCTATAGCGATTGTTTATATACGCCATGACAGTTCTGCAATATAACTTACAATGTTTGATTCTAAATAATAAGTCATATATATAAATGCGTTTTCGGTACGTGTAAGACTGTTTACTTGTCCCGAAATCATACATTTTTTGTACTAATGAAACAAATAACTAGTGCCGGTCCCTGATGCCTTTGTTACTATGGAAACCAGTTTGTGTTATTGTTTGGATACGTCAAATAATACATACAGATATCATAATTTTTTTGAGTTTTCGAAAGTCAATTCGCATTTCGCAAGTTTGAAAGTATGGACTCGAATATCGTAAAAAAATATTGTACGATACATGACCGGAATGTGTTTTGCAGGTCTCCCCAAGCTTCCAGGGCGAGCTCTGGAACCTACATGGTCCTAGAGATCCTGTACATAGTTTACTAAGCGTTGGGCAAACAGTTTGATTTGACATACATTTTTGATCCAAATTAGATATTTGACATATGTCGAACAAAGAGGTTATGGGAACCAGCCTTGTTAACTTGCCTTCGATGGGAGAATTTTCAGTGTTGATCATTCTTAAGATCTCTAGAACCGACTATTAGGAATATACGGCCAATTTAGTTAAGATTTAGATTTGAATGTGTAAAACTATCACACATGCCTTGCGAAAAGTGATCCAAACCAATTAAAATGTATCCCGTTGTTTGTCCAACTCTTAATAACCTATATACAGGGACTCTACTTGGTCCGACCTGGAAAACACTATTTTCCGGTCTTGAAACCTAAATTACTATTTCCGCCAATCGTACTAGAATTGACACATTATTGATAAAATTTTGTTAAGCAAACTCAAACATTCCATTACATCATTCGTTGCTAGGTAATTTACAATAAAACTGTACAGGAATAAAATAAAACTGTACAGGGATTATATTCCCGTCCTAGGCCGGGAATATTCGAGTACTATTTCCTCATTTTTTTAATTACTCGTATTGATCGGCAGAAAAATAATATACGTATCTTGGACAAAAAGCAACATGACTGCTGTGTTGTTGGGCTCGACATTCGCATCGCCCAACGATATTCACAGTTGTCCGGGAATGTTACGCTTTTCCTCCTAGATACACAATGTACTATTAATACAATGTACTATTAAAATCTTCTGACATTTCATTTCCTATCCCAAAATTCAATCGCCTTTCAGATTTTATTTTCTCCTGTTTTTTTCGCATTTGTTATTTCTAGTTTTGAGTAGTGGCTGGATTTTGTTTTCTACACTTGGTTTTATCTTTGTTTAAATCATTATTTTAACGGCGTTTATTTTTTATCCCTCGAAGTAAAGCATCTTAAGGGGCTTACATTGCTTTTATGTTCAAACGTGCAAAAACAGTTGAACTTAGAGGTATGATGTGACATATCAAGAGAAAGCTCATTAAATCTACAAATGTTGAGCACCCTGTATAGCATTAATACCCAGATCCACCATTTTACACTTGAAAGGTAGTTCGGAGTGAGCGGATGGCCCAGCGAGCAAATGCTCGCTTCTCAGGCGGCCGGCCCGGGTTCGAATCCCGGCGACTCTAGAGTTTAAAAATTGTACGCTCCCCGGCTACCACGCTAACACCTGCGGTAGTCGTTAACCCCTAACAAGGGAACTCTTCCTCAGTTTCGACGGGCAAGGCTAACCACCTACCCGGCCTAAGGGCAAAGAGGGCTCATAGAACAACTTTGTGGTTAAAACAGGCCACTCGCCTATAATAAAAGGAAGAAGAAGAAAAGGTAGTTTACGAAAATCATAATTTTTTGGTAGCGTTTTCCCTCATTCAATTGTTTTCTGTTGCTTACAGCAGCCGCCTGAAGTTCAGCATTTATTTTGCATAAAATCGTTAATATCTCCAAAAGAGTTGATGTTACACCCATACAACTTGATATAAAAATGATGAGTATTTCAATGCAAAACTTTTAAGCTACCCAAACATAGGGCATTCCATTTAAAATAAAAAACATAAATGATTAATTTTTTTCGGAAAAAAATACAAAAGAAACAATATGTATACATAGATATAAATAAAAGCAAAAGAACAGATATGGTCAACGAGGCGAAGTTCAGAAACTTGATAGTTATTAAATAGCTATCAAGATTCTGCTCCTCCACTTAAACTCATCTTCTATTAAATTCTTTAATCGTAGCTGGTGCAGGAATGTCATTATTTGTAAAAACGTGACTTAAATATATTATGAAAAGTACAACAAAAGAGAAAAAGCAAAACGAAAAAGAGCGATCTGCTGTTAAAATACAGTAATGAATGATAACACATTGTACCTACCAATTTTAAATCTTTTTTTTTAATCTTATTTCTTTTTTAAGAAGCACTATTTTGATTTTCCAGCAGCCGGCGTACTTGTAATTTAAATTTATTGTATGTGAGCGATTTAAAACATGTTGGTAAAGAATTGTAATTATTAACTATGCAATAAGAAAAAGACATCTAAACATTGTAGTATGGTGAATAGGAATATTTATAAAACTTTTTTCTTACATTAACATTCTGTAAATCAGATTTTAGCTTATTTTTTTAAAATAAATATAAAGGTTTATTATTTATAATGATTTTGTGGTACAAACATGTAGAATGAAGTTTTCTTATATTTTCCATGTTCAACCATTGAATTTCCTTTAATTTATGTGAAATATGGTAAAATTTTCTTATTCCATAAATTAATCTCAAACAAGAATTCTGCATAATCTGAATTCGTCGTATATCTGCACTGTCTAGACAAGGACCATACACGCTATCGTCGTAATGAAACTGTGATAAAACCATAGATTCACACAGTATTGTTTTCACTTTTGGACTTAAGGGCTATCTGTTTTGGAAAGTTATTTTTAAATTCAGATATGCTTTCTGGAAAATCGTTAATCACTCGTTAATGACCAATAGAAAAATTAGTTCACGAGCTGTAACAAAGACAACAAAATTTCTTGGATTTTTTTTGTACGTAAACCAACCTATCTGTGAGGGTTTGTGTCGTTACGATTGTCTTACCGAATCTGCATTCGAGCGTTAATTCATATCCGGAAATTATTTTTCGTGTATTCCAACAACGTCCTAATTTGCCCTCGCGTCCCGCTCGGGCAAATTAATACGACGCTGTTGGAACACGCTCAAAAAATTTTCCTGAAAGAATTAATGCTCTTATGAGATTATATGTGATAATTTTTAAAATGTGTCCCTTAAATCTTAAGTTTTGGTCTAAAACCACTACAAGATGTTTAATATTATCTTTTATTTCTAATGTTGTATCTTGAACTTTAATTATGATATTGTCTAAAAAAGTATCTCTAACTTTAGTTCTACCAAACAGCATAACATAGGTTTTCACTTTTGGACTTACGGACTATCTGTTTTGGAAAATTATTTTTAAATTCATATATGCTTTCTGGAAAATCGTTAATCACTCATTAATGACCAATAGAAAAATTAGTTCACGAGCTGTAACAAAGACAACAACAAAATCTCTTGGATTTTTTTTGTACGTAAACCAACCTAACTGTGAGGGTTTGTGTCGTTACGATTTTCTTACGGAATCTGCATTCGAGGATTAATTCATATCCGGAAATTATTTTTCGTGTGATTCCAACAACGTCCTAATTTGCCCTCGCGTCCCGCTCGGGTAAATTAATACGACGCTGTTGGAAGGCACTCAAAAATTTTTCCGGAAAGAATTAATGCTCTTATGAGATTATATGTGTAATTTTAGAACTGTGTCCCTTAAATCTTAAGTTTTGGTCTAAAACCACTCCAAGGTGTTTAATATTATCTTTTATTTCCAATGTTGTATCTTGAATTTTAATTTTGATATTGTCTCGAGAAGTATCTCTAACCTTAGTTCTACCAAACAGCATAACATAGGATTTATTTGTGTTTATTTTTAAACCATGTTTTCAGAAAATTACAAGATTTTAGACATCATTATTAATTTTAAATTTTAAAAATTATTCTGAATTTGCTTTAAATACAGTCTCTTTATCTGGTTCAATTATTGTTTCATTTGGTATTCTAATAGTAGATTATGTTATTAGGAGTAAAAGTGATACTTCATGTGGCGAAGCTGAAGTTTATTTCGCCGAACGTTAGTGAGGCAAATAATTCAGCTAAGTCACATAAAGTCACGTTTACTCCGAATAACATATACTATTTTATCCGCAAACGTATTCAGGTAAATTTCATTAATACAAATTTAAAAAAAAAGGAATCGGGAATCGAACCCAGGCCACCCGCGTGACAGGCGAGGACTGTACCCCTGCGCCAACCTCTGTTGTTCAAATAACGCGCTACTGTAATGATATATGAACATACTGAATCACCCGAGCTAATAGCACACGGCCACAGCAGCTGTCACACCATAACCCACGGCGACAGATGCTCCGATCCGCTGCTTCAAGGTTTATTTAAATTAAAACTTTTTCGTACTCTTTTTGAAAATAAAAACCGGCCTACGATCTAAGTCTAAAAATTAGCAAAATTTTAAGCCATCATACAATTTAATCGGTCCAGTATCTTCGGAGGAGATAGCGAACCAACATAGGAAGAAAGAAAGAGAGCAACGATTTTGTGTGCTTAGGCAGATAAAGTACGCAAAAGTTGCTATTTTATCTGCTTAGACAGATAAAGTGACACTTTTACCTTGCCAATAAAGACAAATAAGTTGTCACTTTTGTGACGTTTGCGGATAAATATTTTTTCAATGTTGTTAGATTCAGCAGGATACGTTATTTTTCATTTTACAGGACTAGTAATTAATGTTTGGCATCACAATCTAAATTTATCGGCATCAAAAATAGGGCCGCTATTAGAATAATTATCATCAATAGCATCTTTTAACTTTTTCTTTCAAGTATCGATACCACCGTCAAAAGCTATAGGTTGAATATAATTTTTTAAATTTAAAGTAATTTGTCCTGGTTTAGATTGTTTTATATTAAAAAATATGTTAAAGTCATAAAGCTCTTTTACAAGATTAATTACTTCTTCTAATACCTTTTAATTTTCGTCATATGTGATAGTAATAATATGTATATCAACCTCAATTTTAAAATCTTAAAACTTGTTACGGTTATTTTGTCACTCCCTGTAGTTCTGCATTGCTAGATTTACGCCTTCGTTAATTTGCGATTTCTGTGGGGCTTGTTATCGTATCGTTCAGGCATGATTTTGGCCTTGCTCGACAGCGTGAGGTCGGAGCGCTCTCGAGGCCGCATTCTTTTGGCTGAGCGCGTCCCTTTTGGTTTGACGGAACGCGGCGAAGATGTTTTATGCTGGCTTTGGTGATCCGCTTTGTCTTGCCGCTACATTTTGTTAGTTATGGGAGCTTTGGGGCCTCGCTGCAAAGCGAAGCAGGTGAGATTTTATTCTACGCCATGCCGCATCTAGCCTTCGATGCTCGTTTGCCCAGTTCACCCGGGGTAAGTTCCGTTTTATTTTGTTGGTCGTTTACCAAAGGGTTGCATGCATTTATTCTGGATTTCGTTTTCCTTAGCAAGCCGTCTGGGGCACAATTCGAACAAGCCGTCTTGGGCGGAATTCGAACAAGCAGCCGTGGGCGAAAATTCGAGTAATCTGTCTGGGCAATTCAGTCTTGGTTATATCAGTCTACATAAGCAGTTTTGGGCAATTCAGTTCGAGTGTGCAGTTTTTCTGAATTTCAAGGAGGCAGCTGTCGCCGCCGCTATCTTCGATGTGCGACCTTGGCTTGCTGCGTGTTCTCAGGGAGATCTTCAGCACGCCTGGACTCTTGATAAGCATGCTGAAAGTGCTCGACGGAAGCCGCTAACAGGTTGTACTTTAGACTGTATTTAGTTAATTATTTTATGACATGTCCGTTCGCGAGTGTGCGCTGCCGCTTCTCGGCTTGCGGCAATTTAAGTTCTGATTTTCCGTAACGTCCGCTCAACCATTATTTTTGTTGTTATGCAGATATTGGTAAATTGTGACACATTCATATTAAGAGTTATGCTTTGTCGATTGTATTGTGATATTTTAAATGCCAATTATACTGTGATATTTTATTGTGTTTATTTATTATTTGTTACTGCTACCGATGTTTGAGTTGTGCTTTCTTTCAGATTGTTTGTGCTACTGAGTTTACGGATTCTCGTTCTACTGCCTGGATACACTTGCTTATTTTGTTAAAAATACCGTTGGCGCCCGTTTTGCATATTTCGTTCATAGAACTGTCACACGCCGTCTTCGTACTGAGCTGGTCGGCAGGCAATTGTATCCAAGTAGCTATGTTAGGTTTGATTTTGAGAGATTAGCCAACGGTAACCCCTTTTGATGATAATAAACTTGGGTATTCTTTTTTGTTTCACTATCTGTTTCAATTTCGATATTTTTTTTTATATTATTTTTAAGTACGTTTTTAAATTTGTCAAAATTATTATGTTGTTTTGCTTTGTGATTAAATGGTTGTATAGTATCACCCATATAGAAGATGGAGAAAGTAAAATCTGGAACATAAAATTCTGGTACGACAGTCAAATTGTTTGATGAACAATATTTATACATATACAACACCAATATAATAATTATATTTTTCATGATTAAGTTGTCTTTTATCCTATCCAAAGCTATATAAAACACCTTTCCTTTCAATTCGTATAAATTTCTCTTCTGTACCAATATCGTTTAATAGCTTATTGTTTTATAAAAGTTTTAGTTTCCAACGTATTAAATTCAAAATCATATTCCATAGTTTTTTCGGAAAATAATAAATAAAACATTGTATTCCTTCGTCAGCTGCATTTGACATTGGATGATATTTATTAAGTTCCATGTGGAAATTAATTTTTGGTTGTCTATTGCTAGTATTCATACCTTCAAATCCCATATGTATATTATACAGAAAATTCCATTTTAAAAATGATAACTTTCAATATTTCGACTTGTTCCATACTTGGCTCTATCATAATCCATAGATCTTAAAAATGCCATCAAGTATGTTTTTTATCAGGATCATAATTTTGTCTTTCCGGAGGATATTCTTGTCCATCTCTTTCTATCCATAATTTTCTAATTGATGCATGAGTAAAATTTGTGTTTATTTTGAGTATTGAAAGATGCATTTTCTACAAAACCAATATAACTATCAGATATGGTTATATTAAATCTAACTTCCCACATATTATATTCCAAACATTGAATATAATTAAAAGTAAAATTATATTTATACAGATTGGAAGTCATGACGACTTTCAAAGCTAATATTGCCATATCTTGATATTCATTTATATACCGCATACAACTCATCTCTTCAATTATAATCGATGCATTTGGATTTTCTTTTCCCTCTCCTATACAAATAGAGCATCGTTTTCTCAATTTTTACTTTTTAAAAATCAATTCACATTTTAAATCAAATATAGGAGTATCAACATCATCCATGGGTCCTGAAACCAAATCGCCTAAAGAAATCATAGCTTCCTCCTCCGCTTGCCTTGTCTCTTGCGTCAAAACCATTTACTTGACTCTTGCCAACATTTTCATCCGACCAGTTTACTCTCATTTTCATTACCGAAGCCATTGAAATATTACAATCCTAGCCGATTTAAATAATTTTGAAACCCATCCATCACTCAATTCAACTTTGGTTTTAATATCTGATTTTCTGTCGGCTGCCTTTATATTAATTCGTATATACAGATAACTTCTATAAAATTTATTGATTTTTCAATCACATCAAAATCAAATGGAATCTCATCATGCTTATTTAAATGTGTTTTATTTTTTGGATAAAATGTTTTATGACTCGCAGACTTTATATATGGTGATTGTTCTCGCAATAATTTAGAAAAATCTTTGTTTTGCTCATTATTTTAAACAGTAATGTTTTTATCAACTTTATTTTATTTTATTGTATAAATCCTGATCAAATTCCATGGTTTCAATTAATTTTAAAAAGATTAAACAAAGATGTGCACACATGCTTGTGCTATGGGGCTGTACTTTTATTTTATTCTATACAATTTTAAAAGTTTTAAAAAATATATAATCTGGTTTATTACCAGATAAATCAAAATAAAATACTGTGTCTCCTCTGATTATAGAACATGTTGCCTGATTCCATTTAAGTAATATTCCTGACTATTCAATTGACCTGTCATCTGTCAAAAAGTGACCAATGAAAATCCAGAATTCTGACGTTTCTTGACCAATCAAATAAACATCAGTGGATATAATATATTATCTTCCTAGAAGGTATTCAAGTGACTATTTTAAACAAATGTGATTTTTATTAGTAAAAGTCAATATTAGTGTTATGTTACTATAGAAATTGCGTAGTTTGTTGCTAGATTTACTGAAAACTAATTTGAAAAAGTAGTTTGGTTCATTAAATATTCCCACGAATACCATTCTTAGTCAAAGTTAAGTAGATTATTTTTGCGGTGGCATCACTACTCATGTCCATTGCGCTTTGGTACGATTAGGACGAGTGCGATAGCACGAGTCCTAATCCCAAGCGCAATGGACATCGTGACACCACCACAAAAATAGTCGACATAACTTTGACTACTCATAAGTGATTAATTTTTTGAAAAACGTTTTGGAAACGACTCTATAAAGACCTTTCTGAAATTTTTAATTTCTTTACATATTTCAAAGCATCCGTATAACTTGTCGGTGTGGGAATAAAATTATTCAGTTCTGTTTGTTAATTTTAATGAATTAGAATTAGTTTTTATCGTTACAACACATAATAACCAGTCTCGGTATATACGACATGGTGCTTTATCTAAATCATTTATTCCAACATCGCCTCTTTTTGTATTTTGTAAACGGACCACAAAATTTATAATCTGGTAGATGCATTTTTGGCATTTTTGAAATTAATCCAGAAGGATTTTCAGTATCTCCATTTGAAATACAAGTTAGACGATCGCAAAGCATTTTCTGAAATCCAGCAACTGTACTTTCAACGATGTATTGAAGATCCTTTAAAATATTCCCATATTGGTTTAATTAAATCTTTCCACGTGCTTCCTTTACTAGTTAGTTGTTTATTTAAACTTGTATTATAATTTTGATACATTGAATTTGTTTTTCTTATCAATTCAATAAATTTAGAATGATCTTCCGAAGTGTATTCAGATGTGCCTGATACTTCTCTATCAAACAAGAATTTTTAAATCCTGATAAAAGTTGAACAAGTTCTCTGTCCAAGAAAAAATTATTATTACTCGGTTTTATAATTTCTGAACCCATCATAATTTCTCTAGAATCCAAGTCATATCTAGGACCATTCGATCCATGCAACGAAGACTATAATAACTCAAAAATGTCGGTTTCGACTTGCTATATGGTATGAATATATTTTAACCGGCTCTGTATGGTGAAAAAGTATAGTAACTCGACACTGAAACCATAAGCAACCAATGATACAATTGCCGAATATAGCAAGTATATAGCCCAGACTTCCGCCAGCGAAAACTACATTAAGTTGAGTTACTAGAGTCTTCGTTGCACGAAATAGCGGAAGTTTAACTTACTATAATTTTCGCTACATAAGTTGAGGTTATGTTGGTTATTCAATGTTGAAATTAAAAAGCATTATTGTGAAATTATCGACCT
The DNA here is from genome assembly GCA_940337035.1 of Agriotes lineatus. Lineage (NCBI taxonomy): Eukaryota > Metazoa > Arthropoda > Insecta > Coleoptera > Elateridae > Agriotes > Agriotes lineatus. The sequence goes on from CALNHX010004553.1 coordinate 64,353, forward strand.
TTAAATGAAAATAAGATAAATTCACGAATCAACAAAATTATGGAGAATACAAAGTGTATTAAAGCTGCTGAATCAAAGAATATCTCTTTGGATTCAAGTAAGTATAGCTTATTTGTATTACTTTTACTTGTTTCTAAGGAAGGTATCTAACTTTTTTTAGAACAAGAAAAATGTTCAAGCATTGTATCTGCGTCAACCAGTTATACATCTATGCCATCACAATCCGATTTCTACATGCCTGTGGAATCACCGAATATACTTTTGAATTCAGGTATCTATTCTTTTCTATTTTATTCAGGTGTTATTATAACAGGCACTTCAACATTTTTAGGACAAGAAAACTGTCTAACCACTGCTTCTGCTTGTACCGATGAAGAGCTCATTGTACCACAAGCAGATACCTCAATGCCTGGTACAGTTCTTGATACCAGCATCAACGACACTACAGAGGAAGTATTGTCAGATTATTCGGACATAGATCCTAATTACGTGCCTGAGGAAGCATCCGTTTCTGATTCATCTGATGTGCCTGCTGAAGTCCAAACCCCAAGACAGGACGTCCAAGTTCGTGGAAAGCGTAAAGTGACACCTAAGGAAAAGAGAGGGAGAAAGCGTATGAGAAACACAAGTGACTGCATTGATGTAAAATCTAAAAAAGAGCTGAATTTGGGCGTAGAACACAAAAATCGGAAAGGAAAGCTTATTCCAGCAAAAAAATGGAAGAATCCTTGTAAAGGGGAATGGAGAAATAAATGTCGTGAGAAGAAAAGGGAGGAAAATTGAAAGGAATTGTTTCAAGAATTTTGGAAAATAGGTCATCATACAGTATAGTGGGATTACATAGCAAGATGTGTCAAAACTATTAATAAGAAGAGAGTTAAAAAAACAGAAGGGGAATCAAAAGGAATTTCTGTAGGAAATACACGTGTATCCTAAATAATAATGAAATATCGGTTTGCAAAACTTATGTTCCTTAATACTCATGGGTGTTCAGAACAGTCGAAGCCTACCGATAGTACAAGCCTCCCTCTAGAACCCCACTACCACCGTGACGTCACAACTGACGATGGCCCGGGCGGTTCGGCGGGCGACGGTAAGTCACGCGTTAAAACTGTTGTAGGGTGCCCGTGGATATTGCTGTCGGCAATTTACATAATAATTATCATAATCATATCAACTGTAGCTTCTGCTATCATGATTATTTTGTTATTAGAAATACGTCAGTTTCATTGTACCTTACGTAAATTAATGTAAAAGGTGTGTATAGTTTTGTTTTCCCTAGATCTGCCATTTAATTGCAATACTTTTTAGAATTATAATTATGCCGTCCTGTTGTTGTGTTCCGGAGTGCAAGAGCAATTACAGGCCAACTGAAAAAGTTACTGTTTTTCGCTTTCCGAAGGATGATTTAATGAAACAAAAATGGTTAAATTGTATTCACAGAGAAAATTATGTTGTAAAAGATTCTTCTCGAATTTGTATAAAACATTTTGCAGAAAACTTTATTATTCAAGAAGATAAAGCTACTAGACCCGATGGTTCTATATTAATTGTGCCAAGAAGTCAAGTAAAATTATCCAGTGATGCGTATCCCACATTGTTTGCAAATCAACCATCGTACATGTCAACCGTTTTACCGAAAAAAAGAAAATCACCTCGTACTAGACGAGAAGAAATTGAGAAACGGCAGAAACAAGAAAATGAACTTAAAAAGGAAAAAGATAAAATTTCTAGCTTTGAATCATTAAAGTCAAACGTCTCAAATGTGTTAATAAATTCAAACATTAGTGATTTCAACCTCAACATTTTTGAAACAAAAGTTTTTATTTTTAAATTAACTGAAGACGATCCCCTGATACCTTCCATTCAGAAGTCGATTCTGATAAAAGACAATTTGTCTACGGAAGTGTTTTATAAGAATATACCTATTGATAACGATAATATTAAACACATTTTGGGAAAAACAAAAAAATGTAAGTTGTGGTCCCGTTTAAAGACATTACTAGTTTACCTAAATAATTTTAACGTGAGTGCTACAAATGAAGACAAATTAAAACATGTGTCGACGATTTTGAGCGAAGTAGAATTGGAGATAAAGTGCCCTGAAAAAACTGATAAAATTAAATTTTTCCGCGAACAAATTAATTTAATAGAAGCGAAGCAAGTGCGATATTCTGTCGACACATCAATATGGAGTAGTTGTATATTGTATTCGTTTCCAGGAGCATACAGGTTACTAGAAAAAATTAAATTACTTACACTTCCGTCTCCTACATATTTAAAACAATTGCTTCTGAAATTGGGTACAAAAAATTCGGGAATCGATGAAAGTCACGTTAAGTATTTAGAAGATAAACTGAAATTTGTAAAGTCGAACGAAAAATACGTCACTTTAATGTTGGATGAAATATATATCAAGAAGAACATTTCGTACAAAGGTGGAAAAATCGAGGGTTTCACTTTTAATAAAGCTTCCGTTAATGAAAACAAAAGTGCTGCTTCAACTGTTCAGGCGTTTATTATTTCTTCGCTATTTTCTAAGAACAAATATATTGTAGGATTGTTCCCCGTAGCAACACTAAAATATCAGTTTCTTTACGAGTTAACACTAAAAGTTTTAGAAACCTTAACAAAAATTGGATATCAGGTGATTTGCATAATATCTGACAATAATAATGTAAACAGGAAAGCGTTTGAAGAATTGTGTGGTGGAACTTTAAATACCTTTTTTCTAAACCCTTACAATGACAATCAAAAAGTTTTTATACTCTTTGACACCGTTCATTTATTTAAGTCAATCAGAAATAACTGGCTTAACCAACGAGATCCTAAACAATCGTCTATTTTACCGGACATACCTGAAAATTTGTACGCAACCAGTCCTGCAACTGCTAGTTCTAATAAAAATTGTGCATGCGTCAGCGATTTAAAACAATTATTTCTTGCTGAAGAAAATAGTGTCTTAAAACTAGTACCCAGTTTATCACGCAAAGTTTTATATCCTTCGTCAATCGAAAGGCAAAATGTGAACTTGTGTGTTCGTTTATTTGATAACAAAAATGTTGCTGCACTAAAGACTAAACATAAAAATAATATGTGTTGTGAAGACGGTACAATAAGATTCTTGAATTTAATATCTGACTGGTGGAAAATTGTCAATTGCAAATCGGTATATAAAGGCACTCGATTTAGGGATTCTCATTATGATCCAATATTCGGTGTAGAAGACAAGAATTTATTTTTTTTTAGAAAACTTCGTCAGATGGTTGCAGTCTTGGGATAACTTAGTCATACAAGGAGAAAGTAAAATATCCAGAAATGGAAAACTTTCAAATCAAAACCAATTAGCCTTGACACATAGGGTAATTCCGGGATAGATGGCCATAGGGAAGAGATGGCCATAGTTAAAAATTCAGAAACCCACGTTTAGATGGCATTAGTAGTGCAATACAGTTGTGCTACAGGTTATGTTTCTTGTTGCGGCGTGCACCAAAACATTAAGAAAGGTAAAAAAGTGCGTTATTTGTTTATTCCATATTGAAAACTTTTAACAGCAGTTTGCGTATCTAACTGGTTTACATTTCGTGTAGCGTTTGTTTCAAAATTCTTGTTACAAATGGTATTTGGGACATCTCACAGACACTCTAACCTCAAACTGCGATTACACAGCATCATTTGTGTGTCGCACTTGAGTGGGCCATCTCTCCCGTAAGATCGGGATAGATGGCCCGTTATTTTCAGGGAAAGATGGCCATAGATCAAAACGTGTTTTTAAACCAATTTTACTGTTTTAAGTAAAGGTAAAGCAGAAATGCGTTTTTTTCCAGATGCCTAACACATACAAAAGAAAGTTAGTGGGGAGCCGTGGAACTTGGCAAGAACAAGACTTAGTGAATGCGATTAATGCAGTTAGAAATAGAGGTGCATCGGTTAGACACGCGTCCCTCGAATTTAATATTCCTAGGAAAACTTTAGAGCGGAGATTGAAGTCAGGAAACCATAAGAAAGGTAGCATGGGTCCTAGCAGTGATTTTGGTCTAGCCCACGAGGAAAGACTAGTGCGTCATATACTGACTATGCAAAAGCGGGGATTTCCATTAACTAGGAGCGATTTGAGATCAATTGCTTATCAATTTGCTGTGCAACTTAAAATGAAGCATCGTTTTAACATTGAAACTGAGAAGGCTGGTTATGACTGGCTCAGTTTATTTCTCTCTAGACATCCTCAAATAAGCATACGAAAGTCTGAAGGTGTGTCCCTCGCCCGCATAAACGCAATGAAACGTGAAGAAGTAGATCAGTACTTCAATTTGCTTCAGGAAATAATGGAGGAGTACGAACTGTTTGATAAACCTGGTAATATGTATAACATCGACGAAACGGGGTTGCAGTTAAACAATCGCCCTAATGAAGTATTAACCCTAGAATGGATACAGAGGTAGCGCGCTACCCCAGCACATTTTAAATTTGCCGCTAATTTTGGTGTTTATGGGTTGGCAGTCCTGTACTCGCGAATAATCTCATTTGACAGAAAGTGCAAACAAGGTGTTTAGTTGTTGTTCATTGTTTCTTCATAGTTTTTAACATACAGGTGCGTTGGGGTAGTCCACTACCCCTGTATCTATTTATGTATGTACATATTTATTTAAATGTTTTCATACAAGTTTTCAGAGAAATGGCGCAAAATAAGATAAGATATGGTGACCCCGGCTTGGAGGAAACTGCGATGCGTTGGTTAGATGAGGCCGAGTCTGGCGATGACGACGGTACAAGCGAATTTGGGGATGATGTGCAAATTCTATCTCAACACGAAAGCGAAACCTCTTCCAACGAAGAATCTGACGTAGAAGAGGAAGATAATGCTCAGAATATAATTTATGGTAAAAACGGATTGCAGTGGAGTCTGTTACGTGTAATTTTACATTTAGATACAGTTAAGGATTGTTTGGATAATTTATTAGCTTAAATACATTCATAGTTAGATTCACCTGCATACGTTAGGTGTAGCTTTGGTTGCATACTCATTTTTGCAAAATCCTTGTTTAGGGAATTTTGAGTAACAATTTTGAAAATTGTTTTGATAGTACGATTTCCGGCGACCATTTTTAAGTTTTCCTTTTTGGAGCTGCATGTGATCTTTGGAAATTTTCACTTAAGTGGATTACATAGTTTCCATAGTTCTTTGAGGAATCTGCCATCCAGAAATAGGAAATGGGTGTTATATTGCTAAAATGAATCCGATTGTATTGGGATAAATATATATTTCTGCAATTTACTTACTCGAGGCCACATTACAACTCTGGTATGTTAATTTATGGTTTCCATTGAACATTTTTCGATAACGTCTCGTATTTAGGCCTCCTCGTCCTAGTTTGCTGTATCGTTCTCCGATTTTTCGGGATCTATTATGCCTGTGGCATTGGTGTTACTTGGCTAAGGCACCTGGAGCAACAATTCCGTTCCAATCCGAGCCCCTCAGCACATGTGATAGTTCGCATGCAAGGCTTCTCCCCATGGTGACTGCACTCGACTACGCTTCTCACCCGCAAAGTTAGATGAAGCCCTGACTCGTTGGAGGTTATTCAAGCTGGTGGACATCTTAATAGCTATCCCCCATAGCTGTTGATGTAGCGATCCTTCTGTGCACGATCCAGGTATCTACAACACCTAGTGTTATCTACCTTTTGGTGTTTATTGAACTGAAAATATCGTTCGTTATGGCACTATGATCTTTACTTTATGTATTGTACTTACCTAGGTATATGCTAGCGAAATTCATGCCATTTTACATGCGGAATATTGTATAGCTTCGTTGTACATCACGTGCAATTACTTTTGTGTAATAGGATAATGTCATTCTATGCATTTAATATCTTTACGTTTGGTAGTACTGCTTTGGTTGCATTCAAGTTTCAAGTACTTGTCAGTGTTTCAAAATTTAAACCATTATTGGCGGAGGTCTCCGGGAGCATTAATTTGACATTTCACATAATATGAGCACCGTAAATACACCATTTTATGTGTATTAGCACTCCCCTAGGCGAAATGGTACCAATTCGAAGAGGTTCGCGACTAGATAGAGTATTTACCTAATTAATCAAGCGATTTAGAACTTACTATTCTCCCGCATTCCGGTATCGCTGTTTTTAATTATATTTAAGTCACTATCGTAGTTGATACACGGGTACTCGAACGAATTGCGATTATCGTAGTTACATTTTCGACTTTATTAATATAAAATCTTGTACATTACATACCACTAAGATTACATTTACAAATTATTCCATTTAATCACAGAATTGTGTTGCCTTTTCCAAGTATGACACAGAATTTTGAAGGTGTACAAACTGTAAATAAATAACTAGGTTATTTCGAGTCTTGGTGTTTTCTATCTTTTATTTTTTTTTTGTGAAACAGCTAGTGGTTTAGGAATTTACACGGCCACCTGTAGGTTTTCTGGTTTGGACCGTCTCAAACCAGTGGCGCTTCCGGACAACCCACCCCATCCTGCTCAGGACCTAGCTTGGCAAACGTTTGCTACACGACTAGACGATTCCTGTACCACCCTGCTGTGAAGTATTTATAATTTTTGTTTTTACGTGCAAATAAATTCCCATGTGTAGCAAATGTAATAAATTTGGCGCCTCTGACGTGGAGCCTTTGGTTAAGTAGTTTGGCATTTAGTGCAGTATAGAGTATTTGATTAGTATCGATTGGTTCCTTGTCGTATCGGTAATTATCGGATTATAGCCATTTTGTTGCATATTTTGAGGAATTTTGTTAGAATTTAGGAATGTGTGTTTAGATTAGGTACAATTTTTGGGCATATTAGTAGGTATTAGTATTATTAGTACTGAAGGGCTATTTTTGTTTTTCTTTTGTGCTCATATTAGTAAGGTTTAGTATTTTTAGTATAGGTATAGGATTGTTTAGTTACGACAATCACAATGGATGTTGGAAGATTATTGGCGGACGAGCTAACGTATGAATTGCTAATTCGTGGATGTCCAGTGGGTTCGAACGTAACCGAGAAGAGATCAATTTTGCGAGACGCTATGCATAGACAGCAGTTAGGAACGCTAGACGTGACAACAGGAATTTATTTCGAGCCTGATGAAGAACTGAAGATTTGTGCTACAAAACTTCACGAACTGCAAGAGGCATTAGAACATTTTAATGTCCATAACAAAGATAATGAAGTACAACGCATTAGGGCAAGAATGTACCATGTTTTAGGTCGCTTACGTCGAATTAATGCCGAAAACAACATGCAACAACAGCATCAGCAAACACTGTCTACCCAATTAGGTCAGTTATCTATAGCTATCGATCAAGCTTATTTAGGTTACCACGAACAAACTATACATGAGCAAGCAACAGTTCAGTCTCAACAACAATCTATTCTAGATGAGCCTAATTTACTACTTCCAGTTACCACATCCTTGGCAACTACAGGTGCAGAAGAAAATGCAACTGCCATCGGGCAACTCATTGATCATGAGATGTCGATATTCCCAACACAATTTGAACCATCGAAACGTCGAGTGAGCTTCCATGAGTCAACGCCAGAGCGTAACGCTGAAGTTTCCCATCACGACAGCAACTTACAGCAAAAACTGAAGTCCATGGAACTGAGCGAGATTGTAAGACCTACAACAAGCTTAGATAGACAAGCTGGAAACTTACACATACCTACCACTGAAAGTCGGAGACATTCAGAGTGTTCTCGACCTGTGTACAGCAACTTTATTCCAATCAGCAAGTGGAACATTCATTATGATGGTGAATCGTCCAGTTTAACAAGCTTCTTAGTGCGTGTAGAAGAGCTAAGAGAAGCACGTGGAATTTCAAAAGCTCAATTGCTTCAGTCAGCAGTAGAAATTTTCACTGGAGACGCACTGATATGGTACCGAGCAGTGAAGCGTACTATCATCGATTGGGACGACTTGATTAGCAAGTTGAAAGCAAACTTTCTACCTCACGACTACGAAATGCGCCTTTGGGACGAAATTCGAAGCCGCACACAACATCCATCAGAAAAAGTGGTTGTTTACATAGCAACTATGGAGAATTTATTCAGCAGGATGCCTCGACTTCCATCTGAAATTACAAGATTAGCAATAATTAGGAAGAACTTACAACCATATTATACTATGCAATTAGCATTACACCCAATCTACACTATTGCTGGTCTTACTCAAACTTGTATGGCTCTAGAAGATGCCAAGATAGCTTCTACCAATTTTAAAGCCCCTCCCATGCATAACCAGTATTTACTTGAACCAGATCTAGCATATCGCAAACGCATTGGCAAGCCACCGATTTGTGTAGTCGAAGAAAAGTCCCTGATTGACTTCGGCGAAATGGAGTCTCCAACAAATGCCTGGCAGGATCATTTAGCAAGAACAGCGAGCAGCAATGAGGCTGCAGAAGTCCCAAATACTGTGGCAAATATAGCGACGATTACTTGTTGGAATTGTTCCAAATCAGGACATCGAGCCATGCAGTGTACTGCTCCTAAACGGATGTACTGTTATGGCTGCGGGCAAGTAGGAGTAACCAGCCGCACTTGCAAGAGATGTTCGGGAAACGAGCGAGGAGCACGGTAGACAACCGGACCCGGTGCTCTAAAACAAGGAAGAAGCCGGTCAATAATTACAAGCAATCCTTATTACCTGATGGCGGAGCATTCATCCCAGCGGTGAATTATATCTTTGACCAATGCCATGGGGACAATAGGCCATATTTAACTGTGACCATTTTAGGTATCAAAATCAAAGGATTACTTGATACTGGAGCATCCTGTACAATATTAGGTAACCCAGGTTGGAAACTTCTACAGCATATGGGGATTACTGTGTTACCAGCTGAAAATCGAGTTTGTACAGTAGCGAATAAGCAAACTTGCGCCATTGTAGGAATCGTCCACCTCCCAGTACAACTCGAAGATAAAGTCCGAACCATAACCCTATTAGTTGTACCAGATTTGCCACATACTCTTATTCTAGGTATCGACTTTTGGACTACAATGGGCATAATTCCGAATCTACAACAAGGGCAATGGTCATTTCACATAGAAGAAGAGCTCTTACCTTCTGTCAACGCCGTTGTAGCTCGTGCGTTTCTTACTCAGCTTCAGCAAACTCAACTAGATCAACTCATAAGACCATATTTTCAGAAAGCCAATAACCAAATTGGTAATACTACTTTGGTGGAGCATCAGATCAAGATCACCACTTCAGAACCCATAAAGCAAAGATCTTATCGTGTGTCGCCTTTTATTCAGCAGAAGATCGATGAAGAGGTGCAATACATGCTGGACAACGATGTTATCGAGCCATCAACATCAGCATGGTCATCTCCAGTACTGTTAGTACCTAAAAAAGACGGTAAATACAGATTCTGCGTGGACTACAGAAAGGTTAATAGCGTTACCATTAAAGATGCCTATCCCATTCCGTTTGTGTCTACTATTTTGGATCGTCTTAGGAACGCAAAATATCTGAGCTCTATGGACGTGAAGTCCGCGTATTGGCAAGTGCCTGTGGCCAAAGAATCTAGGCAATATACCGCCTTTGCAGTACCAGGACGTGGATTATTCCACTTCAAAAAAATGCCGTTCGGTTTGACTAACAGTCCGGCCACCTGGCAAAGATTGATTGACCGTGTCATTGGACCTGATCTCGAGCCTCATGTATTCGTTTACTTAGATGATATCATCGTGACAACAGAAGATTTTGACACCCATTTGCGAGTCCTGAAAGAAATTTTTGAACGTCTTCAGAAAGCTGGCCTAACTTTATCTGCAGAGAAGTGCAGCTTTTGCCGCCCTGAATTAAAATACTTAGGATTCATAGTCGATCAGTATGGACTTCATGTGGACCCGGACAAAATTAAGGCCATAATTAACATCCCTTCTCCTAAGAATGTCACGGAGGTACGAAGAATCATCGGAACTGCTTCGTGGTACCGTAGGTTCATCCCTAACTTTTCTACTGTCATCGCTCCCATGGCCGATTTACTGCAAAAGAACACTAGTTGGTGTTGGACTCAGAAATGCGAAGAATCTTTTCAATATATCAAAGACTGCTTAGTGACCGCACCTATTTTAAGTTGCCCAGACTTTTCCAAGCCATTCTTCGTTCAGACTGATGCTTCCGGGGTTGGTATTGGTGCCGTACTTTCGCAACAAGACAGCGACGGAGAACATGTCATCTGTTATATCAGCAGATCGCTCAGCCGGCAGGAACGAAAATACTCCACCACAGAACGTGAGTGCTTGGCTGTAATTTGGGCAGTTGAGAAGCTTCGCGCATACCTCGAAGGATATTCCTTCACCGTGATTACAGACCACCATTCTTTAGTATGGCTGAACAATTTGAAGGAGCCAACAGGACGCCTGACTCGGTGGATTCTTCGCCTGCAACAATTCAATTTCAATGTCGTGCACAGAAAGGGAAAAGATCACGTGGTTCCCGATTTATTATCAAGGTCTGTCCCCGAAGTAAATCATGTCGTGATAACGATTGAAGAGCCAGCACCCATCCGAGATCCCTGGTATCTAAATCTAAAAACAAAAATTATATCAAATCCTTTACAATTTCCACAGTGGCGAATTGAGAATGATATAATCTATAAATACATCAAATGTACCTACCCGCAGCTGAGAGACGATAACGAAACATGGAAAGAAGTGGTACCAAAAGAAAAACGTCAAGAACTCATCCACGAACATCATGACGCATTAACAGCATGCCATGCAGGCATCTTCAAAACCTACGAACGCCTGAAGAATCGCTTCTACTGGCCGAAAATGCGATCCGATGTAGTCAACTACATTCGAAGGTGTAAGATCTGCGCTGCCATGAAACCTGAACAGAATCGTCCAGCTGGTCTTATGGGACAGCGTCCGAATGTCACAAAACCTTGGCAGATGATTGCAGTAGATATCTGTGGTCCCTTACCTAGATCATCCAGAGGCTACAGTTACATTTTGGTTATTTCAGACCAACTTACCAAGTTTGTGCTACTGTTTCCACTCCGTCAAGCTACAGCTGCCGCTGTAACCAGATTAGTTGAGGAAAATGTTTTTCTATTCTTTGGATGTCCTCAGTACTTATAATCGGTTCACGATCTTTTTGGGTCAGGTGAGGCTATGACCATCTAGTAATTTTGTTGGCAGTTCCTATGTGGCAACTAAACTCCCTAATGGAAATTGACACTTTTTGTGTTAGGTTAAGTTGTTTTCAGTTTAAGGTTATATTTTTTGAATAGGTACATTGTTGCCGGATCTCTGTTTAAATTAAGGATGAAAAAATGAAATGATTTGACAATTGACGACAGAAACGAAAATGAGAACGAATGCATAAGGAAAGCATTCAATATTAATGTTTATTTCAATTTGGATAAGAATTGTATACATGCTATGAATATGCCACTTTATTTTACATGCTTGCTTGCTTGCTGGTGTGGAAGGTTAAAGATGCCACAAGTTGATACCAAATAAATTTAGTACAGCAATTGAGCAATATTGGTCTTATAAAAATTAACATGTGAAAATTGTAAATATCTTGTGAAATGGATGGCTTGCTGATTTTACTTCATGTTGATTTTCACATCTGCCACATAACATTTCAACACTAAAATAGTAGTAAGTAGGTGGTAGTAAAATACACAGGTCTACAAAAAGATTTTTTTTACTGGGGTTTGACCGAAATTAACGTGGCTAAAAGAAGTTTGTTGTACTAATTTCAAAATGGAAAGCAGTTTTTCTCTGTCACATCACATTTTCTTACAATCGTAAAAACAAATAATGACAATTATATGTTTTTCCAAACTTGCATTATGACACTACGACGTTATATTAAAAGATACAATAAAGAAAAGCAAATAGAAAAATCTTTAATTCTTTATGCTATTATAACAAATTTAATAGAATGGCGTTATTTTTCCTTTAAATGAACGCTTTGTTGCCTTTTTGTTTCGCTGAATATCAGGTCCACAGTCTCTTTTGAGGCACCAGCAGTAATCCGCCATCATGCTTACATTCCACCGCCCTTGGTACCGTTTTTCCATGTATTTTAGATGTTGGTGGAACCTCTCCTCTTGCTCCCCCCACCAATATTTTCTGAAAAATAGTCAAGGTGAGTGTGCAGGGAAAGAACTTTCAAACTCTAACTGCAACCTACAGCTTGAAACTTTTCCAGAATATTGTCAACAATTTCGACATAATTAGGGTCCTTGTGATTCTCTAAAAAAATGTGTAACACATTTTTGAACGAAAACCATGCCTCTTTTTCAACTGTAGTCATGATTTCGTCAAATGTCTTATCTTTAAGTAAACGCCTTATATCACAAAAATACCTTCCTTAATTTTTGCGTCTGATAAATGTGGGAATTTAGAAGCGAGATATTGAAAACATTCACCGTTCCTATCTAAACCTTTTACAGACTGCTTCATCAAACCCAATTTTATGTGCAACGGTGGTAAAAGAATTTTTTCAGGATTCACAGGTGGGACGCAGTATATATTTGCATCCTGGAATTAATTTGTCCTCCTAGGCCATTCTTTTACAATCCAATGTTGACTTCCTGTCCTGCTGTCCCATTCATATATAAAGCATGGCATTTTTGTAAAACCTCCTTATTGTCCCAATATTATGCTCAAACATTTAAAGTCTCCACATATTTGCCAATTGTACTTATAGTTTATTTTGTTAAGAAGAAATTCTAATAAGTCTTCGTAGGTTTCTTTGAAATCGATCGAATGAGCAATTGGCACAGAAGCAAAAGTGTTGCCAATGTGCAAAAGAACTCCTTTTAGGCTTCTTTTACTTGAATCAATAAACAACCTCCACTGGGATGGGTTGTGAACAACAGATAATAAATTCAAAGCAAGTCCAGGAATATCTTTGCAAAAGACAAGTGATTCTTCATGTGAAATATATTTCGCCAATTCTTGTTCTCGACTTCTGTGATAAGAGAAAGGCACTCCCGCAGCAAGTACATTTTTTTCGTTGAGTCTCGATCTCAGAACTTGTGCTGCATCCTTTGGTAAATTTAAATCTCGAACCAAGTCGTTTAATTCACTTTGTGTAAATTTCTGTGGGTCATCGCAACATTCGGGCATGAATAAATCATGGTCTTCAGTTTCCGCATCTGATGGATAAACCTCTGCTGATGCTGACGATGTAGAAGTAGATAGATTTAGACAATGAAGAACATGTTTAGACACAGAAGGAATAGTCGGATATAGAATATCCTCCTTATTTTTGGCACTATATCCAAGTTTGTTCAGAAGATCAGAGATAATTTTACACTGCCTCCACATAACGATGATGATAAAGTTGATAAAAAAATTACAATAATCTAAACCAGCACTAAAACAAATGCTCCCTTGATATCTTAATACTCTTGCATCATATAATCATATTCCTTACTAATTTTGGTTAAACTGTTTAAAAAAGCATCCTCTGACAAATATCTAAGGTATGATTTCATATAACCACTTAAAATTTTGCCGAAATACCTGCTAGTCACTCATCCTCCATTATTTCGCCATGAAAATCTTTATCATCATTATCGTCCTCTGATTCTGAATCAGATTCACCTAGCGAAATAATAAAGGGAGGTATGTTTTCATACGATAAATTTCCCATGTGTTTTCTCCAATCATCCAAAATAAGTTTTTCGCAATGTCTACACAAATGTTGCTACATTTCTGGAGTACATTTGGAAATGGACTCAAGCCATAAAGTCTCAACCTTACCCTTGGATGAAGGTTGAGAATTGATGTGCTTGTTATAATAGGATTTACAAAACCCCCATGCCATTTCAATAGGATTATATTGACAATGGTATGGGGGTAATCTAAGAACCTCATGTCCATGTTCCCGCAATGTCTCGTCTACCAAATATCGCCGTTGTCCATTATTCCGAAAAGGTTTTATTAAATTCCAAAGTTGTTTCTTCGTAAATTTTTGATCGAATTCAATACTGTGATTACGCAACCATTCTTGCATTTGGCCCCTTCTACTAGAAAATGTAGGTGGTTTGTCCAACTGCACTGAATGATAAGGTGCATTGTCCATGACCACCACACATTTTTGTTTCAAACTAGCCAAAGCAGGAATAAGTTGTTTAACCACCCAATTTTGAAAGAGTTTCCCGTCCATTGTATTATGATAGTCTCTATCGTGATTTTCTGAATTTAGTAAGAAGCCACACCCTTCTACAAACCCTAAATGACATCCCGCATGTAAAACTGTAAATATTGATCCTTCACTTTTAATTTTGATAGGATTACTTTTTAAATCTGATTCATGTATCCAGCGACGTATCCAGGTTTCGTCAAGATACACGAATGTTAAATTTTCACTAGAATTTCGAAGTTGTAAAAATTTTTTCAAAAAAGTAATTTTTGCTGCAACAACATGCTTTTGTTCACATAAAATTTTGCGACCGTTTACCTCCCTGTGTTTGTAACCCATTGAATTTATAATTTTGTATAACGTTGTACCTTTAAATTCCAATTGTTCTCGCGAATCAGCCAAAAGCTTGTCCAAAGTAAAATATTCGTTGTTTTCATTGTATTGCCAAATTAGTCGTTGCAGGTCTTTTCGGAACAAGAAATTTGTAAAAACATCAGTTTTGTTGCGTTTGCCAGAGAATAGGTACTGTTTGTAATTTTTCACTTTTTGTTTTTATAACCGCTTCTAAAGTGTTTCGGCGCACCTAGAAAAAAAATCAAATTATAATAACCATAATGCATTATTTTAACTTACAGCAAATATATTCTCGAATCTCGACATTATTAACTCATGGACCTTCGAACATATAAGATTGGATCGAGCATACGGCATGGCAGGTGCTTCAAAGAAGATTGACAAGGACAGATATACAATTGGTAATAAAAGCTTGTGCGCAGGAGCGCGGTAAATTTGAACGTCGTAAGCGGCGCAAATTACTTTATGTGATGAATAACTTCTGGGTTTTGTATTTTACAAATATAGTAATACATTTTTGCAATTTGTAATTTTTTCGTAACCACTATGCAAAGTACAACAACCAAATTCACAACAGCACAAATTAATTCAGAAACAACAAAATACTGAGTCATCTGCGGCCAGCTATTCTGCTGAAATCGGCCATTACGCAAACCATTAAAGCTATAGTACGTGTTTTTCCTATAAAAATTTTCAAGGTCAAGATAAAATTGGCAAAACTGCTTTTTTTAAATTATTAGAAAATTTATTTTTGTCAGGTTTTTCTGTAAACGACTTTTGTCACTTTGACATTTAATATTAAATTGTCAGTTTTTCTTTTTTTGAAACTGAATACGCGTAAAAACGGAATCTTTTAAAATTAAATGTAGTGAAGTGTGCAGAGGAACTGTTGGATCTGCATCTTAACACACCAGAAGAAGACGTTTACGAAAGATTAGCAAGAGTTTTTGACGTACATAGAACTTTAATGCCAGATTTTAAATTTCCCACCAATTTTTAGTTCTATAAAGTTACTAAAACAAATTTTTTAAAGGAATCCAAGTTATGCCAACGTAAACCCTAAATTCTTTGACCTTGAAAATTTTTATAGGAGAAAAACGTACTTTATACGCCATTGCGCATTACCAATGAGTTCGAGTTATCAGTTTATCCTTCTTATACTTGCGTACTATTCTATTTTCATCTCTGTTGACCTTCTTTGAACCATGGATTTAACATTACGTTATTACAAGTATGTAAAAATAGTGCATCATTTTAACGTACAGCAAATATAGTCTCTAGTATCGACATCAACTCGTGTTCTTTAAAATCTGGCCTGTCTTTTTTGAATTGGAAATAGCATCGCTTAATCGACATTTTTTGTTGTAGCAAAATTATTACCGGCATTTTGACTTTTCCTTTGACGGAAATTAAAATTATTTTTACACACTTGATAAATCATTTATTTTCATATGAATATTAAAATAAAAAATTTGGCAATGTGGTAGCAAGAAAATGTCGAACTGACACTGACAGAAAAGAAAAGTTGTATCCCCTACATCACCGAATCAGTTAGTCCAACATGAAAAGAATAAATCATAGCCATCTCTGTCCCAAAAAGGTTGCGAACGGATTATAGTATGCGATAATGGTGTGCAGTTCCGTTCACGAGAATTTATGCAGTTATGTGACAGCTACCATGTGAAAATTATTTACACTCCTGCGTATCATCCTTAAGCTAACTTCGTAGAAAGAGTTAATCGTGTCATCAAAACTATGTTGGCTTCATATGTTGCAGATAACCACAAGAAATGGGAACAACTTTTGCCTAAAGTGGGCTGCGCTATCAGGAGCTCGGTTCATGAAGTCACTAAAGTGACTCCATTCTTTGCCAACTTTGCACGTGAACATGTTCCTAGGGGTGATTATTTTAAATCAGGTGTAAAGGCTGAAACAGATAAATGTGAGACATCTGATAAACTTAAAGAGTTAGACAAGCTACATCAAGATATACATAAGAGACTTTTGAATGCTCATGCCAGATCTAAACAACGATATGACCTACGACGCAGAGAAGTGACATATAATGTGGGCGACAGAGTTTACCGACGCAATTTTGTGTTGTCCGACGCCACCAAACACTTCACCGCAAAGCTCGCTCCAAAATTTATTGGGCCTTTGACTGTACGAAGGAAATTATCACCTGTTACGTACGAGCTTCAAGATGAAGATGGGACATTTCGCGGCACATGGCATGTCAAAGACATAAAGCAACACCCGCCAGATGAAGAAAACTAGATTCTGTTGGAATGTCGTAACGAAGACAAACTTAGCATTGGACTTTGCATTCGAGTTTGGCATTAGGATTTTGAATGTTAGGTTAGGCTTTAGGGACCAAGGGTTTTTTGTTGAGCCCTTGGGTGGATGGTTGGGCTGCTTGAAGGGAGGACTCGCTGTTGGGGAACTTTATCATCTCGTTCTTTCCCCCTCCTTGTGGGACAGTGACGTTCCATCATACAGGAGTGAGACATTTTTGCAGTCTCATTTCCGGTGTTCTGCCATCTGGTCACTGTGGATAGTGTTTCAGTGTGTAGTCGATCCTGGGCTGCACACTTTCCTTGAATAGTAGGGTGTAGGGTTTTTATTCTGTCTTCATGGAGTATGGTTACCTATGTAGTCCAGTCTGTAGAGACAAAAAAAGGCCTTTGCCTTACAAAAAATGGAGTATGAACGGTTTTTATATATGTTGTTCAGGTCGGGATCCTGATGAAAAATCCAAGTTGTCGACCTTGGAGGGGCGCCGCGCGAGCAGCCATCTTGGATTAAAGGTGCTAAAAACTGGTGTTATCCAAATAGCTCCGCAGCGGTTGATCAAATGTCAAAAAAGTTCAATATAAAGTTAAAGGAGACAAGATTGTTGACATTTTTTCTATACTAATTTTTGTTCTAAGTGTAATATGTAACGAGTTACAGCAGCTGAAAGTTGAACATTTTACCAAAATATCTTAAACTTTATTTTTGTTGATACATTTTGTAAGAACAACTTACACTATATTGTTTGTAATTATTTTCTACATCAGAATAACGTTCTATAGAGAAATACAAAGTATGATCAAAAATTATTTTCATTTAGTATGGCTATGGAATAATTCTTAATATATAAACGCAACTATAAGTCACTTATATCCTCGCACATACAGTCGTTGTTTTTTGATGGATATCCGTTTGATGGCGACAAAAAAATACCAAGACTGCAGAAAGGCTTCTCCGATCGAAAAAGTAGATATCTGCGGATGTTATTTTGGATGAAACAACGCCGGTTCTAGTTTCCCAAGAACGATTTCTAGCAAACGAAAAGAATAAAGTCCGTCTGCTTTCGATGCTGTAAAAACATACGAACGTTACTGTATTACAGTTAAGCAGGCTGAAGAAGATGGTGATGTGTTGATTGTCAACACGACGATTTCTTTGTGCTCAAAATTTGATGCAGTTTTCGCCATTGGAGAAGACGTCGATCTTCTCGTTCTGCTGACGGTATTAGCAACATCTACCTTCGCAAACCTATGAGAGGCAAAAGTGTCGAAAGAGTGTATGCTGCAAATAGTTTCAAATATGAAAAAGCAGCTGAGAACATTTTGTTTCTCCATGCGTTTAGTGGCTGCGACACAACGTCGTCCGTCTACAACCAAGAAAAAAGTTTGTTTTCGCTTGTCCAGAAAAGCACAAGACTCAATGACATTATAGGCACATTCAAACATCACGATGCCAAACCAGATGATATCGCAGATGCTGAAGCACGCTTTCTCGTTGCTTTGGTGGCTACATGGAAGAAAATACCTTGGAAGAAGTCCGTTACCAACAAGATCAAGTGCAAGAAACACATTTAATTTTGCTTCTTTGCCACCAACGAAGGACGCTGCACGGTATCAAGCATTTAGGACCAGGTCCAACAGTGGTATGGAATTGAAAAAAATGCACAGGACTGGGGCTGGAAAGTTGGCACGAATGGGCTCACTCCAGTAACAATGACAGAGAATCCATCACCCGAGACTTTATTAAAATTAATTTCATGCCATTGTAAAAAAGGATGCGGCGAAGCATGTGGCTGCAGGAAAAGTGGGATGAAGTGCTCTATTCTGTGTAGATTCTGTAATGGCCAATCATGCGAAAATGCACCAGAAGTTCACACCGAGAGTGGGGACGAAGATGAGGACATTTCATCAATGGAAGTCCCAAGTCTCAGGAGCAATGACTTCGATGATAACATTGAGAATAAAGAATCTTATGGAGACGTCAACATCTACCGACCGGGGCCTTCAAAAATTAAAAAAAAACTAAATAATATAATCGCGAACATGAAACATCACTAAACTGGAGCATCTGTGAATTAGGCCTACTGGGGATACCACAATAAAAAAAGCGCCATTAACTCTACCTCATGGTGGTGTGGAAATGAGTTTACTATACGTTTATCAAATTATTATAACTACATAACGAATAGCCAGAAATAATACAAGAGAAATTTTAAAAAATTAGAAATTACACTATTTTTTTAGAGAAATGTTCATCTTTCCACCGCTGTAACTCCTTTCATATTAGACTTACAAAAAATAGTTATATACAAAAAATGTCAAGAATCTTGTCTTCTTTAACTTTGAATTAAACTTTTTTGGCGTAGAATTAACCGTTGCGGAGTCATCTGAAAAAATTCAGTTTTTAGCACCTTTAATCCAAGATGGCTGCTCGCGCGGCGCCCCTCCAAGGTCGAAAACTTGGATTTTTCATCAGGATCCCGACATGAACAACATATATAAAAACCGTTCATACTCCATTTTTTGTAAGGCAAAAACCCCTACTGACTGGACTAATGATCGCGGTGTATTCTACGGGGTCCCGCGCCTGGTACCTGTATTCTGTGGTGACTTCAAAATTTTTCGGCTATTTCCCACTTAGAAATTTTCAGTTAGCTTTTCTTTATACCACCCTACGTCGACTGACTGACGTGACATCGGACTAATCCTTTCTCATCCTTCTTCTGTGTTGTCCCCTATTCTTTTCTGGAGCTTTTGATCCCATTCCCCTTTCCTGCTATTCTGTTTGGTTTTTCTTCTTCTTGTTAGATTGTTTTTCCAGTGGACGTTGTCTCGAATTGGGCTTGGATCGGTTCATCCACCGGCGCGCCTTTTACACCCAGCAGCGACGGATGTTCTGATGTCCTTTTCGGAGCGGCATTCATTGTAAGAGCTATTTATTCCTTCTGTTCTTTGGTTTTGCTGTTGTTCTTTTTATTTGTGTGGGTTCGAGCTTAGATTGTTGAAATTTATTTTGGATACCCCTTTGAGGTTTTTGAGTGTATAGCTGATGTTGTCTGGTTGCCTTCAGCTGTACGTTTTGTGTTTATTTATGTTGTGGTATCCTTTCGCGCATGCGGATTCTTGTTTCACAAGCGAATCTCGTTCCTGGTCTACGTTTTGTTTTCTTTTGAACGTGATTGGTGATTGAGGACGGTTTCTTTTGCGCTTTTGTAGTGTCAACTTTTGTTGGATTCATGAGCCGACTCTTTTGCTAAACCACGGTCCTTTTTTTTTTGAATTCTATCTTTAACATTCCTTTGTAATTTCCCTTTTTCCTTTCGACTCCTATTTTGCGATTCTTTTAGGCTGCTTATCCTTTTCTAAATTATTTGGTACTGCTAGTTGTACGTGGTGATCTTTCTTTTGTGTTTGAGGTTTGTTGGATATCATCGTAATACCTGTAAAATTTCGAAGCTTTATTATGGTGCAGGCATAGGTTCTACGTCGGTAAATTCAGGGAATTTACCTATTTTTAAGTGAGGGGAGCCTCCAAAAACAAGAACTGCTGCCCGAAACATCGTGGTAAAACTTCCTGGAGCGAAAGGTGCTGCTAGTAATATATCATCTGAGGAAGAAGCATGGAAAGTTCTTTTCAGCAATAATATTTTAGAGAAAATAATTTTGCATACAAATCAGGAAATTGAACGTCAACGACTCAAGTATACTGAAGCTGCTATGTATGTAGGACCTACTGATATTATGGAACTTTCAGCACTTATAGGCCTCCTGTATATAGCAGGAGCTAGAAAAGATGCCCATTTTCCTATGAGTGAAATGTTTGCTAACGATGGGCCCAAAATATACAGAGCAATAATGGGTGAGTCACGTTTTAAATTTTTGATAAATTGCCTGAGGTTTGACGATAAGAGCACTAGAAACCGACAAGATAAATTTGCTCCCATTAGAGATTTATGGTGTGTATTTATCAATAATTGCATTGAGAGTTATACTCCTCATTCATACTGTACCATTGACGAGCAATTGCTTGGATTTAGAGGCAATTGCCCATTTAGAGTATACATTGCCTCAAAGCCGGATAAATATGGCATAAAGATCGTTACCATGTGCGACACTAGAACATATTATATGGTAAGTGCCATTCCATACCTCGGCAAGGAAAGTAGGGACAGTGACGAACCCCTTGCTTCGATGCTGGTAAAAAAATGGTCCACATCTATACACGGCACCAATCGTAATATTACCATGGACAATTGGTTTACATCTATTCCTTTGGCAGATGACATGTTAAATAACTACAAACTAATCGTAGTAGGAACTTTGAGGCATAATAAGAAGGAGATCCCTCTAACTTTCCTACCTAATAGAAAGAAAGAAATCCTTACGTCACAATTTGCGTTTCGTGATATGAAAACGTTAGTCTCCTTCACACCAAAGAAATCCAAGTCTGTTATATTATTATCGACCATGCATTCTACAAAGGAAATCAATGAGGCGAACAAGAAGCCAGAAATAATTGAGTTCTATAACTCTACCAAAGGTGGAGTAGATACCTTTGATCAGATGGTACACTTTTACACGGTTTCTAGGAAAACAAGAAGATGGCCTCTTCGCTATTTTTATGGAATGCTGGATCAAGCAGGCATTAACTCCATGGTATTGTATAAACTTTCGAAGAACTTCGAGAAACTTGTGAGACGCAAATTTTTGACCAACCTTGGAATGCAGCTTGCTCGGCCGTACATGGAAAGAAGGCTTTCCAAAAATTTACCTCAAAAGCCAAAGGAAGATATTCAGATCATTTTATCAGGGGAAAATGAAACTACAAATGAAAAGGGAAATGAAACCCCAGCAAAATTAGCAAAACCATCACGATGCTATGTATGTCCCAGGTCACGAGATAGAAAATGCAAAAACGTGTGTTGCAAGTGCTCCAAGCCTGTCTGTCCTGAACACCGCCTAGATATTTGTCATAGTTGTGCAAAATAGAGTATATATTTAATTACTTAATTTATTATGTTTTATTGACTTTTCTGCACTGGGGTAGCTGACTACCCCGTGTATCCATTTACGAGTGTGAATATAACGTATCCATTCTAGGGTTAACAGCTAAAGGATCTAAAGCTGTATCTACCATTACTTCAACAGAAAGAGGAGAAACAATTACTCTAATAGCCTGCTGTAACGCAGAGGGTAATTTTCTTCCTCCCGCTATCTTATGAAAGGGAAAAATAAGGAGTGGGAAGATGGACTACCTCCAGGATCTGTCCTCTACATGTCGCAGAAATCTGCCTACGTAAACGCAACACTCTTCCTGCAATGGTTGCGTGAACATTTTGTCCCAAGCAAACCAGTTGGGAAAGTATTGATGGTACTCGATGGACATTCCTCTCACGTAAATTCCGTAGAAATGTTAGAATTTGCCGACTCCAATGACATAGTGTTGTTTTGTTTACCAAGTCATACAACACATTACCTGCAGCCGTTAGATAGAAGCTTTTTTAAATCATTAAAGGCACATTATTACGAGGCCTGTCGTGGTTGGCTAAAAAAACATTCTGGTAGGCGTTTGAAGAGATTACAGTTTGGCGAAGTAGTCAGTCCCTGCTGGGGGAAAGCTGCAACAGTCCAGAATGCAGTCTCTTGATTTAAGGCTACAGGAATAATCCCATTAGACCGTGAAGTGGTGCCAGATTATGCATTTGCTGCCGTCGAAGTTGCTCTACACTCCAATAATGACCGCTCTTCACAACTACCAGTTGATCAACAACTTGAAGCTAGTGTTCAAATTGAACCACAACCAGGTACATCTATGGAGGAGCAACCACAACCAGGTACATCTAGGGAGGAACAACAGGAGACACTGGAAGAAACACCTTCCAAAATCCTTGCTGAGCTATCACCCATCTCATCTGGTAAAGTAGCTAATGTGAGAAAACGGGCGAAACAACTGGCAACGATCCTTACATCACCTGATCATCGGAATCTGTGTAAAGAGCGAGAACGGAAGAGAAAGGAAAAAGAAGACAAGCGGCTAGCGGCTCAAAAAAAGAAGAGGGAGAAGGAGGAAGAGGATTCATCAAGTAGCGACGAAGAAATTGAATTGCAGAGTGACGATTCCGTAAGTGATCAGTTCAATGAAAATGAGTGTGTGGGTTGTGGAGAAGACTATAACCAAACAAAGCAGAAAGTAGACTGGATAAAATATATAAAATGTGGATTTTGGTTATATGAGTCCTGTACGTCTTATGATGACTACTGTAAAAAATGTGGAAGACTTACTGGCTAAGGAAAAGGAAGAAAAAAACAAAAAAGCAAATTGTGAGTCTATGGCCATCTCTCCCGACCAGTTTGGGAGAGATGGCCATAGGTACGTTTGATATATTTTTTTTTATCAATGTTATGTTCTATTTCAAGTTTATTTGGAGTTTATTTTGTGTCCTAGTTAGACCCTTCTATAATAATAATAATAATAATAAAGAGAGTTGTGTTCAATATCTATTGGAGTTTATTTTGTGTTCTAGTTAGACCCTTCTATAATAATAATAATAATAATAAAGAGAGTTGTGTTCAATATCTAAAGTTTTAAAACGTTTTTTAAAAACTATGGCCATCTATCCCGGAATTACCCTACTTGCAAAAGTTTGATAGATTTATCTAAACATCTGATTATAGAATTAAAATTAGATAATATCTTGTTAGGAAAACTTCAAACTGATGATCTTGAAGGACGTTTTGGACAGTACAGACAAATGAATGGCGGTAATTATCACGTTTCAGTTGTCCAAGTACTAGAATCCGAGAGAAAATTAAAAATGCTTAATCTATTGACTCTGCAATCTTCAACTAAAGGAGTATTTCAATTAAAAGAATTTCTAGACAGCTCTGAAAAAATCACAGAGGGTGTTATCAAGTTAGATAAAGGATGTGTTGAAACGTTTGAAGATATGTACTTTGATACTTATGCAAGATGAAAACGTGTCTGAAAACGATTGCA
The DNA here is from genome assembly GCA_940337035.1 of Agriotes lineatus. Lineage (NCBI taxonomy): Eukaryota > Metazoa > Arthropoda > Insecta > Coleoptera > Elateridae > Agriotes > Agriotes lineatus. Next base: position 88,145 of record CALNHX010004553.1, read on the forward strand.
ATGTTTTAATTTATATTGCGGGTTACATTGTCCACAGTATTAACAGAAGATTGTCGTGTGAACAATGTAAAACTTACATCTGTTATGGCAAATCACTACAATTAGAAACCGTTCCGGATACAGAAGTGTTCAATTATTTAAATCACTTGGATCGGGGAGGACTACAGTGGCCAAAAGAAATTTTTATTGATCTAGTGACAAATATGCTATTATTATTTATAGGTGGTAGGTGAGAGATTTGAACACTTGTTCTTAAAGTGTAAATCTCAAAAGAACTTATTAACGCATTTATCTACAGAAATGATGATATATAAAAACATTACCTTTGACACATGTAGTAATTGTGGTGTGTGTACATCACAATTTGCGGATAAATGCATTGCTATGTTTACTAATATTATGTTAAATAATTATTCTAAAGTCAATCAAAATTTGTTAATAAATGAAAAAAACGAAAAACGTAAATCAAAAAAACTTTCTAGTAAATAAGCCTTATTCTTAGTAAGTCCTGTATGTGGTACCACAATTTTATTTTCACTTTATATATGTATGTAAAGGTGCAGAATTTAAAAACTTATTTCATTTTTTAAATAAATAAATGTATTTAGGTGTATAATAATGGTTAACTATCAACTCCGCACATACAGCCTCTTACTGCTACCGCGTTACTAATCATCTTCAGCCGTGACGTCACAAAACCTGGGCGGAGGCTTGTACTATCGGTAGGCTTCGGAACAGTACGTCACAACCGCTCTAAGCAAAATCGGAAAAACAGGATCTCTAGAGGAAGATAGAAGAGTAAAACACTCTACAAGATCGAATAAAATCAACGGAGACATCATAAACAGCATTAGAGAGCACATTCAACTTTTTCCTCTAGTGCCTTCCCACTATACCAGAAAGAAATCAACAAACATGTACTTAGAGGAGGGGCTTAACATTTCAATAATGCATCGACGGTACTTGGAATACATGCAACGGAGCAATGTTATACAAACTGGTACTTTGAGACAATACACAGACATTCTCAATGCCGAATTCAATATTGCAATTGTTAAACATATGAAGGATAAATGCAGTGTCTGTGTAGCCTATGAAAATGCAAGTTCAGAAGCAAAACTTAAGATGCAAGAAAAGTATGATCAACACCTTTCTGATAAGGAAACAACTAGAACTTTAAAGGACGCAGATAAGGAACTAGCAGTTAATGATAATTCTGTATGTGCCGCTTGCTTTGACTTACAAGTCCTAATAACACCCCACTGTCAAGTTAGCCCGTTCTATTACAAGAGCAAACTGGTCACGTACAACCTTACGGTTTATGACATGGGAAATCATGAAGGCTACTGCTACGTTTTGAATGAGGAAATCGCGAAGAGGGGACCAAACGAAATAAGCAATAAGTGGTGGTCAAAACAGGAACCTCTTCATTTTCTCAATGTCTTGTTGTGCTTCTGTCTCTGAACCTGAAAATAATTCACCGGTTCCTAGAAAAGGGCCACACATAAAACGAAGGCAACAGCATACATGCTGTTATCGAGCATGCAAGAAAACGTCAATCAGCGATCTATACCCCCGATCAATGGGTAATGCTAATAAGCATGGCAAAAGTTACGAAGACCCTATATTGTGATAGAGATGTCGCAGAACGATTTTTTTAGTTTAAAACAAAAAGTATAATGGGGATAAAGATGAAGGAGGAGAAATGTTAAAAATAAGCCAGATAAAAGAAGTACACTTTTCACCAGAACTTCCTCATGAAGTGAAATTCAAGTATGGCTATGGTGATGAGTTTAAGACAATCACTTTGAAGAAAAAACTTCGTAACAATACAACCACCAATAAAGATCTCAAAGGTTTATCTTTACTGTTTTCGAGCTTGCTTCCTGTCGATGGTCAAAATTAAAAGGGCTACAAGACTTGTGTAAATCAGATGACATCCCGGAACTATAACATAATTATTATTTTTCTCTCAAAGTCAAGAATGGAAAGAATAGACAAAACGGAAGGAATAATAACAGTGCTGATGTGGAAACTGAGAGCGAGAGTACAGAAGATGACCTAGATTATAGTTCAAGTGACTCAGATTAGCACCTGTGATGTTTCTTTCAACATATTTTGAAAAATATTGTTTTTTATCAATAAATATTTTACTACTCCAAAAGTACGTCTTTTTTTAAATTATGTCAACGAAAACTATAGTAAGTCCCAAAAATAAAAGAAAAATATGGTTTTTCGTTATTTTTGTAGCGTTAGCTCACTCATATCCTTTCATATAAACGATTTGTAGCAATCAGATGGATATTTCTTGCTCAGGTAATGTTATTTCTCACAGTGAAATGTGTTCAAAATATTTAATGCTTATTTCTCAATTCAACAGAAAAGTAGTTGGATGGATCAATATATTCCATCAAAATATCTATGTTTTTAGAACTATTGGCACCTTCTTTTAATGACATCTATATATCACTATATTTAAATGCTTCACCTCTTTTTAACACCTGGAAAACTTTTGTAGAACATTTAGCTTTTTTATTTTTATAAACAACAATCAGTCATTCTAAATGATTATCTATCAATTTTTCCAATCTTTTTGTAATTGGTTCTTCTTTCGTTTCTCTCTTTCTTTATTAGCAACGTCAAGTTCTCTGTCCATAATTTCTTATTTTAATTTTTTGATTTCGTTCGCACTCATTTGTTTTGTTGGACCATTTGATGGACTTTAGTCGAACCATCTTGATGGATTTATTGTTTATTATTATTAATATATTATTAGCATTATTACACATAAAAAAATTATATATAAACATTATGGCCACAGAAGCAAATCTTGTGCGTGGCCGTTAAACAAAAAAAACCTAACTAACCAAAAACTTTAACAAATTAAACAAAATATATATGTTGATACCTTAAAGTGTCAAATCAATTTACCAAATTTCAGTCGGACATGTGGGCGATAGTAAACTCGGCCGCTTAACAGAACATGTACTAATCCCACAGGTAAACTCGGCCTGCTAGAAATTTTCTGCCTTAATCTTCATAGGTAATCTCGGCCGGTAGATACCTACCTGCTATTTTGACCCTAATTAGAGATTAAAATTACTTAACTTATCGGCCCAACTTTTCTGCGTCATACTATGTGGCCCATTAAAAATTTCCTAGAAATATCAACAACTCTCTTTCTAAAATGATAACACTTTCATTGGTTATTTTGCATTATGAAGGCGTGGCGTATAACTTTCTTTCTTTGTACTTTTAAAAAAATATTATTTATAAAACTGCAGTTGGAGTTTCATTACGTACAAAGAAATAGTTAGTCAACGAGGCAAAGCCATACTCTTGGTAGATAACTGTAAGTTTTCTTTTAAAGAAAAATTCAAAAGTGGCGAGAAAAAGTGAGGTGTAAGACTGCCAACTGTCTAGCAAATATTTATACAGTGGCCCCGGAGAACACAATATCGAAATCGAATTTAATTCATAACTATTGGGCGTGTGACATTCGCAACATTCAAAGCCAATTGATTCGAGGTGCAGCAAAACGTAAAGCTGTGGAGGATATTGGCAGTCAACCAAGTAAAATTGTGCTTTCCCTTATTGCCAAAGAAGATTCAACAAGTATTACAACAACGGATCTGTCCTATATAAGGAAGAATATGTATAACGCAAGAAGAAAATTACATCCAGTACTTCCCAAAACAAAAATAGTTCACAGTTCGCTTAAACCAGAGACGGAATTTTTGACCAGCCGTACGGAAGAATTTCTTTTAGTCAACAGCGAAGCTTCCAATATATTAGTGTTTAGCTGTTTTACAAATTTAAAGGATCTTTGCTTAAGCCAAAAGATTTATGTGGATGGTACTTTTGACTACTGCACAAAATTTTTCTTGCAGTTGTACACCATCCATGGCTGCCTAATGGTCATTATGGCCATCATTTACTAAATATCCTTCATTTTAAATGAATAAAAACAAATCAGATCCAAATGCGAGATTTAAAAGTGTTAACATTCAATTTTATAAAGATTTCGAAATCGAAATGGCTGGTAAATACGAAAGACCTACAATTATTGCAATTATAGTTGGACCTACTAATAGTGGTAAGACACATTTAACTTTAAATTTTATTTTTAATGAGAAACTAGTTTATTATGAAAATGTATACATTTGTACTAGATCTCCGGATCAAGTTATTTATCAGAACTTGAGAAAGATTTTAAAAAAACTAAATGTAAATTATTTTTTGAAAGCGATTGGAATAATATTTTATCCGTGGATGATTGTTTACCAAATACTTCAGTTATATTTGATTATGGGTCGCTGGATAGCACACTCAAGTTCAAGAATATTTTGTCAGAGGAAAACATAAAGGAATTTCGTCGATTTATGTTGTTCACTCTATATCTGCTATTGATCCACAGTTTATACGAGAAAACACAAATTATTTATTTGTTTTTAAATTACCACCTAAATATGTTAAATTCATTTATGATAATTACATTTTAAAAATATCTAAACAAGAGTTTGAAAAAATGTGTGAAAAATGCTGAAAATAAAAGTATAGCTTTCTTACCATCGATATGGTAAATTTAATTTTCTTTAAATTTTTTGGTCCAATATAAATGATGAATATATACCGTGTGGCGTAAAAAACATACAAAAAAGGAAGCGTTGAATGAAAACCAGGAAAAGAAAAAAATTTTATAGATAATTTAAATTTTTTTCCCAGAGAAAAATATATGAAGCAAGCTGGATTAAATGGATATTAAAAATAGTTTTTAAATACGTAAATTGGTAGCGCAGATTTCTGTTGAAGCCAATTTCCATTTTGAAAAGTTGAATCGATTTTTAAACTTCAAACTTCATCTGTATACCTAAAGCAGATTTTTGTGGAAGCCGATTTTTAAATGTTTATCTTGTCCATTTATCGAATTCAACTTGAATAGCTAGCGCACATTTTTATTTTTAAATTTCATCGTCGGAGCGGCGACCGGTGTTGAATAATTAATTATAAATTTTTTTAGTAGTAATAAAAGTGTATATTCTAGCGCAGATCTTTTTCTTTAATTTTTTTAAACAAATTGACTCATTTTCGTACCAATTTTCGAAAGGAAAGAAAATTTTTCTTACTCCATCTATCAAGTCCGTTAAATCTATCTGACCATATTTTTTTGAATTAAAAACTGCATCAAATACGTTTTTAAAATGTGCGCCAGAAAAATTGTTGTTTTTGAGGTATCTTAAAACTTCCACGAATAAAAAGGTTAAAATTTGACGTTGAAAAAAAATCTGCGTTAGACAAATCTAGCTATTTTTAGGGTGGTTTTGTCAAAAAAAGCTTGTTTTTCCGAAAATTTGTATGAACATGGGCCAGTTTGTTTAAAAAAATTAAAGAACAAACGCTGCGCTAGAACGTACACTTTTATAACTTCTAACCTTACCTTGGTGTACCTGTACAGCAACAGTACACGATTATCTATAGCAATTCACAAGTGGATTCTCGGGCCAATCTCGATAATCAGAACACACGCAACGACGAATTAGAAATCTAACTACTTACTGGATTTATCATTAAATAACAGTATCAGTGTTGAAAAAATACATTTAATATCCTCTTTTGACCGTCGACATAAGTTAGCAACATAAGTTAAAGTGGTGCTCAGTCAGTTGCTTATTAACCTACGGAATTAGAAGTGACACTAGCCACATCTAATGTAACTAATTTTCACGACGCATGCGGCTGTCAGCCATGTTGGCGTACAGTAAATTTAAAATTACTCAGTATGGACAGCACTTTATCGTTAGCAGAGGGTGCATATGTGCTTGAGTTTTTAAGATTACTATTCGAAATTATAATTGAAGTGTGAATTGTGAGATTTCTACTAAATATGAGAAAAGGTGGAAACTGGTGTTCAGCGCTTAATTGCACCAGTAACTCTAATACTGACAAAAACGTCAGTTTGTTTCGTTTTCCTCAAGATAAAGAGATGTTAGTGCATTATTTAACTACCAGTGGTGTTCTTAATTTATTTTCTTCTTTTAATTATTTAGATAGGGTTATTTACAATCGACAAATTAGAATGTATTTTTCTTAAAGATCAAAACGCTGGGTCATAAAATGCAGGCGCGAAGATCTATTAAACAGAGACGCGAATTATTTGTACATAAATTGTAAAATATGCAGCAAGCATTTTGAAGACTATGTTTTTAAATTTTCTTAAAAATAGACTGAAAGAAAATACTGTGCCAACGCTATCTGAAATCTCCAATCCTCCTCCTACTGTAGCGTCAAAAAGAAAAAAACCTGCTGAGCGAAACGAACCTTCGAAAAAACAACAACGAACTAATGAAAGTGATAACGTGTTCTTATCTGATGCGAGCTGTAGTTCTAATCTTCTTAGACAAGCATGCATAGACACGCCAGTATGTAGTAAATGTAAGTATGTTTAACATTACATTGTTCAGTAATTTCAACATTACTCTTGAAAATGAATGCATTAAAATGCTCCTAATGTAATCGATCAAGCAAACGCCTCCATGCAGTCGTAACGTTTTTATTCTAAGAAAACTTTAAAAAACTCATACAAATATTCAAAGAACTGTTCAGGCCTTTTTAATGCTTTATAGCTTTATCTGTGTATCTCATTTATCGAATGCCATCAGATGTTTTCTGGGAATATTCAATTTTTTCTTTATTGTCCTAAACATATAAGGAAAACACTAACACAATTTTTAATTAGGATTGGTACCTAAAATGTAGAAAACGCAATTATTTATTACTGACTAAAATAATTAAATTCTACATTAATGGCACGCTAACGTAAAAGCATTTTCTTTATAGACGCTGATGCTGAAAGTGAAACACAGAAGTCGTTGACTAGATTCTCCTCCAGAAAAGAAAAATTAAGGAAAAATCTAATAGAAAAAACCGTATTATTACAAAACTATGTCAACAAACAAATTATTATATACGCTCAACGATTTTAAAATAATATGCAATCAATTCTTACCAAAAAATTTGGAAAATTTTATTATAACCCAGGCCAGACTCTTTAAAACAGGAAACAAAAAAGGAAATAGGTATTCGATCGAATTTAAACAATTTGCATTAACTATTTTTTTTAGTCCGAAGGCTTACAGTTTTATTGCAAATCATTTTTGTTTGCCGTCAAAACGAGGTTTACAGAGAATCAGTCAAAATCTTCAGTATTTACGAGGACTACACGACGAGGTACTTTCGTTAATTAAATTTAAAATTGATGGTTTAGATGACAACGCAAAATATTGTACTATTTGCATACACTAAATGTCACTGAAATCACATTTATTTTATAATATCTCTAACGACACCCTGATTGGTATACGTGATACAGGTAAAACAAAAAAATTTGCAGCAGTCAAATTGGTTATGGTAATTATGGCAAGAGTAATTTTTGTAAACTGGAAACAACCTGTTGCTTATTTTTTAGTTAATACAACTTGTTCAAGAATAGAACTCTTTAATATTGTAACAGAATCTATTACCAAGCTTGATGATATTGGATTAAATGTATGTGCTGTAGTTTCTGATCAAGGTTCCAATTTTATTCAACTATCAATAAATATTACTTTGGGGAAAAGTAATTTCGAGTTAAAAGGTAAAAAATATTTTATATTTTTGAAGTACCCCATTTAACTAAATCTATTAGAAATAATCTTATGAAATATAACTTTCTCTTCGATAATGATCAGACATGTTGGAAATATATTGTTTCTTTTTATCAATCGGATAAGCTGCTTGATTTAAGATTAGCGCACAAACTGACTGAGGCTCATGTTTATCCAAATAATTTTCAAAAGATGAGGGTCAAACTAGCAACCCAAATTTTTAGACAAACAGTTGCTGCTGCTATACAAACATATGTAAGTTTGAAAGCCTGCCTCTAGATGCAGCAGGAGCCGTTAGATTTATAGTTATTTGGCAAACTTTTATGGGTTCCCAAATGCAAATAGAATTTTTCGAAAATGCCCTCACCTTTTTCACGAACATTAAAATTGTTAATTTTCAAAATAGAGATGCCACTAAAACAATAAAATGTATAACAGGTTGGCACATTACTATAAGAAGTACATTAGACTTATGGGACAGTTGAAAATCAAATGGATTTGCCTATTTATTAACACGACGTCTTAAGCAAGATGCACTGGAAAATGTATTCGGCTCACTAAGAGAGCAAGGTGGAAATTCAGTGAATCCAACCCCAATTCAATTTATCAGAGCATTTGAAAAACGCTTTTGTTTAAAATATTTTCATTACGCTCAAGGAGAACATTGTATCGAAGATGTTGATTCTGTACTTTCAAAAATGCATCGCAATTACACCTCAAACAGTTTATACTGAATCGCGTAAGCAATTACATTTGATATCAGTTGAAACAACTGACTATAAACAGCAATTACCAGAAAATAATGCTCTTATTTATTGAGAAAATGTTTACCACTTTAAAAAACGCGTCATTGGCGAGAGGTTCAGCATACTTTTGCAAGCATATGAAAACGCCAACAAAGACACCTTTGGTAATTTATGCATGTCAAACGAATTATGCATTAACTTTATTTCTAAACTAGAAAGTGAATTTGTTAAAAATATTACAGATTGTTCCAAAAACAGCACTTTGGTGCAGAAATGTTATTAATTTTAAATAATGTACATTTTTCTATGCCTTGTTCTGATTTTCCAATACATTATTTATTAAAGTTGTTTAAGAGATTAAGAATACATTATTAATTAAAATATTTAAATAGGAATATTAAGACTCCACAGCGTAGAAATAGAAAAACTTTTAGTTTTAACCCATATGCAAGAATATTAAAGATTGTCCAAATAAAAATTTGTGTAGAAATTTATTTTTATTTTCCTTCTTGTGCGATTATTTTAGTCAATTATACTTACCAACTTAATGGCCACCAGTTTATACTATTAACAAAATCAGGAAACATATAGCAGGAATAAAAGACTAAAATATATGTGCTGTTATACTCAATCCTGCATTATAATTACAAGTCGGGAATCTGGCCTCTCAAAAGACGCTTCTAAAATGACGGGGTGTGCACTCGAAGATATAGTTTTAAAAATAAATGTAAACTATCTGGAATTACCTTGTGGTTCTAAATGTAGAAGGTTCCATTCTTTTTGCGATTGCAAACAACCAGAAAAAATAGTTTACGATTTTTTTATCGACACACATATCAACCAAAACACACAGCGGAAAGTAAATCGAATCTTTTACAACAATAAATCAATGCACATAGTTCGTTCACTAAAAATGTCTTCATTTTGTTATACGCATTTCATACGCTGGAAATATGCATTTATGTGCAACTGTTTTCAAAATACTTCGATGCTTAAATTTATACAGTACATTCCCGGTACACTTTGTTTAAGCAATATCTGTAGCATTGTTTAAAAATAATTTCGAGATCAATTTGACATCATCTAAATCTAGAAAGATGTTTCCACTCGTTTAAGAAATTGACAAATATTCAAAACTAAGCTTACAAATGTGATGTATGCATAAAGTTCATCAATTTATAGTAATAAAAAACGAAATTTTTTTTTCTGATTTTTACAATCGCAAAAAGGATGGATCCCTCCACATTTAGATCCGCAAGGTACGGAACCACTGAAGGGCCAGAGTAGCGAGTTGTTTTTAAGACGATTAGTAGTTGCAATGCAACGCGACTAACAGACGCACAACCGTTAGTCGTGTTGTATCGCGACTAACAGACGCGCAATCGTTAGTCGTGTTGTATCGCGACTAACAGACGCGCAACTGTTAGTCGTGCTTATAGATCCTGGCAGTTGCAGTTTGTTGGATTTTAGTTTTTATCTACTATTAACTCAAGTTCGTGCAGAACCTCTGCAGTGTTTTACACCGTTTGGTAACAACGAGACCAAGGAATTACCCATATTTTACCAATCAAAGAGGTAAGTATAAATAGGAAGGTGATCCATCACGCTAATAGTGGAGGTGGCTTGAAACGAAGTATAGAAAAACAGTCAGAAGAATTAACTTGTCTGATTCGCTGGTTCCGTTAACGCTCGAGTTGTAGCGCTTTTCCGTTAGATGGCGCCACTCAAGATACTCCCATATTTTGTACGGTTTTAAATGAACGTTATGAGCAAAATATTATTTAATACCTTGTAATTCACAAAAAACGAGTTGATCTTTGTAGAGAATAATGCAATAACGTAATTTGCTTAGTGCAGGTACTCACCAGCTAATTCAGATTAAAAGAATGTTGTATTTAGCAAAATAAGAAATTTTAGTTCAGTACGTACCTCTATACTGTAAACGACATAAGAGATTACAGATTATGTATGTATGTATGAATTTATTTAAAATATCTTATAATAATCGTTAGATATATTGCGATGGTCTTTAGCCCTCAAATCGGCTCTGATTGCAGTACAAGCAAATGACAAATTATATCATTAAAGCACAGAGTTGTAATAATGCAAGCATCTGAGAAAATTCACATAAATTGCCAAATCATATTAACACTGGTATAATTCGCCAATGAAATTGATTGTAATTGAATAAGCACAGAAATATGGAAGCTCAAATTCCGTGTATTGGGTTTAGCAATATAATTTTAATCGTAATGTAATAGATTTGCACAAACTAAAAGTCGAATCTAAATTAAATTCAGAACTGGCACAAAAAGTTCAAGTTAGACACAGCTTAAAAATGGAAGCGTAGAAAGTAAAGTCATTATAGAATGGGTAGCAAATGAACATTTTTAAATAAAAGGTGAGAACAAGAATGACTAGAAGAATAAGGCAAAGAACATAGAAAAGCCAGGCAAGTCATTTATGACATGAAAATACAAGACTTGGGGATTTGAAGAGGTTGAAATAGCAAGAAATTAGATGGAATTCAAATAAACAAGAAATTAGACAATGTTGGTGGATTCAAAAACTAGTCAGTGCAGTGATAAACAATGGGCATTTAAGAGTTATAAAAGTGAAGTGAGTGGCGCATTAAAAAACATTGAGAAATAAACAATTCCAAAAGACAATAATTTTAGTACATAAGAGTTTGTAATTAACTGATAAAATTTGTTAAAATTAGATTATAAGTTATGTTTTTGTACCTGGTTGATTTCCTGCAATTCAAATCTGTAGACAGTGTTTTGTCAATAACAAAGAGGATAGCAATTGTTTAAAATAAATTGGTGAAAGCTATCTGAATTTGCTCTGACTTTAATTCAAGTTTTTTAATAGAAGGCATAAACGTATAAAAAAATAAATAGCACCATCGTAATCAGCGAATTCGAGTGTATCAGCACAATTGGAGGCAAGATATTCCAGGTATTTGAGTTTTTGGCGTCCCGAGGCGACGACGGCAGCCGCGGCTTGGAGGCGATCCCCCGCAGCATCAATCTGCAGCATCGTGGGAAGGCATAGGGTGTCAGGATTCTTCCGGCAGCTCTACACATCAGGCCAGAACACAAGACAGCCGCACGAACAGCCCGGGGAGCAAGATTTCAGCCAGATTCATAACAACGAAGCCCAGCTACTAGAACCAAAGTGAGGTTAGTGGATTTTAAAATTTCGACTCGCGCAATCGGCGTGAAAATTTGGGCATACCTTAATTACGACCTGGGGAACACGAAAATCATAACAGTTCGTGTGGATGGCGAGGTATTTTCCCAGGATTTTCAATTAAAATCGTCAAGTGGAGCCCCATAAAACAAAATGCGAATACGGCGTCCTTTTTAAGAATGCACCAATAGCTAACGATCTGGAAAAACAAAGGAATACATAGACGCCACTTGAAGGCAATTATTCAAAATCTTACCATCAAAATTTGTTCATTTAATTGTTGATAAATCAATTTCACACGCGAGCTGAAAATAACGAGAACTTGGTGCGATAGAATTGACATTTCAGTTTAACAACGGCACATTACGCCTACATTTCAGGTCAATCTGCCTACTTTTCAGAGGCGTACCGTAGAATTTTTAACTTGGAAAGTCAGGAACCCAACACCCGAGATTTTGAGTTTTAATTTCATGTCTCTATTTAAAATTGAGCTAGCGAAGTTAGGAAATCAGATGAATGGATTAGAAAAAGGGCAAACTACCATAAGAGTAATTCTCAATTTTGGCGTACCCAACGAAATTAATTAATCAGTTAGTTTGATTTTGCAAGTGGTAGAACTAAATTAAATATTGTGTGGTGACTCTTTTTATTTATTACAATAATTATAAACATACAAATATTATACTTACAGGGTCATTGCAATATAAAACAGCAAAATCAAAATGGTAACAAACTTTAGGTAATTAATATATTCACATTTTCGGGAATTGAATAAAAATAAGAAGCAAATGTATTAGCAAAGAGTATAAAATACTTTTTGATATTAGTGTTAAAGGCCTTAATCAAGACTAACAATTTTTATTGTGATTTTTTTCTTACAATAACAATTTTTTCACCTGCTTAAATTATGTTGAAAACTTAATATTGATTTTAGGTTTATTTTACGAAGAAGTGGTTAATCTTAATACTATTCTGTTTTTATAGATTTTCACTTTGATTCCTCTGATGTCATACATAAAGAGTCAACATGCGCTTCAGACATTACGTTCCTGAATACTGAATACACTTTCCTTATAAATTCAATCCTAGACGGATGTGATGACAACGACAAAACTTCCTCGCAAGCAAGTAACTCTTCCTGTGTGGTAATTGCCGATACTCCCACCGATCCAGATCCCTTAGGTTTTGAATATCCCCCGCAGACGTTTGAAGAAGTGCTACTAATTCTACAAAAGCCAGTTGATACTGAAACATCAAATATTTTTAATGTCTTCAGAGAAGACATTTTCGGATGTTGTGTGAGGGCAATGAGACCAGTGGCGGTGATATGCATAAGCGGGAATAAGCGTTGCTTATGGGCCCGGGCCCTTTGGGGGGCCCGGTAAGTTCTGTATTCGCTTATTAAATATTTTGATATCTTCTACTTTATTTGGGTGTAGATTGATAGCACTGCAACCTCAGTCTCCACTCTCAGTTATCAGTCATCACGTCATCAGTGATCAGCCTTGATTTGAGAGCGTTGAAAAACTAACAAACATTTTTGAATTTTTAGAACCGAAAAACGTTTTAAGAATGCAAGAAGCTGAACAGGTTCGATGTGATTTGCTTCAGAAAAATTATTCTGATGTACTCAATAATAAAAGTTTGTGAACGCTATCTCCTTACTAAAAGAGTGTTCCAGATTTGACAAGTTTATTTCTACAGAAATATAGTATTCTCGAAAGCAATTTTGGCGAGATTATTACTGCATTGGTGTTATTCTTGACTCTACCTGTAACATTAGCAACAATAGAAAGATCGTTTAGCAAGTTGAAAAAAATAAAACATTATTTACGAAATTCTACCAGCCAAGATAGGCTACATGACCCTTCGGTTTTATTAATTGTTCATTGTTGATTTTTTTCAGCATATTTTTATTAAAACTGAGAATTTCTAATATGTTTTACTTAGAAAGTTTATTTTGTTCCAATAAAGATGACAACCACTATGCAGCGATTTATTGAACCCAACTCCACGTAGCTACTTTATACATACAATTACGAATTATAAAAAAATAAGCACTTAAGTAATAAACATCACTGTTTTTCCTAACTAATACCTAACTATAACTATAAATGAATGTAAACCAAGTTAATCCACCAAGTTCAGGATTTCCGTCCTTAGTTCACAATATTTATTTATTGCTAAATAAGTACTATCCGGTCTACCAACATTTTTTTCTCTACTTATATTATATAGTTCAAATAAAGTCTTAGCACTACATGATCTGCTAATAACTACGCACTGATTTGCACAATTTTCGATGTAATTTTCTTCAATAGGATTTAGAAAATTGCTACCGCCATATAAAGCAGGAAAATCATACATAATGTTGGGGCGACCATTTGGTGAGTTGCTATTACGTGTTTTATAGATCACATGGCTGTTCCACTCTTGAACAAATTCATTTAGTTCTGCCTGCAATAACGAAAGTGTATTTTTATAGAACATACATATAGAACCTACCTACCTGTATTAGGTCCATGAAACAATACTGGGGAACTGACTTATCGATTAGAGTGCCATTAAACAACCCATCATCCTTCGGATGCTAAAAACAGTTCATCCAATACTGACTATGTTGTCTTCTGAGCAAACCCCACCAAGCCTCGATTCTTTGATTTGGTTGGCTTGTGCCATATAAAAAGGGGGATAGTACATTTCCATTTCGAACATTATGCATTTCTTCATGAAAATATTCTTGCATATTTTTAACACTTCCATTTTCAGTACCCATGTCTGTCCTTATACTTTGTGGATAACCTTTTAGATCAGTTACGGTATCCAGAAAATAGCTACATATAATTCTAGGATTATTATTGGTATATGCTGCTCTAAGCCATAGTATTTTCCGGGAAAACCAATCAATGCATCCACTTATGCATATCCCATATGGCTTTAATTTGTCGTATCCGTCAATATGCCACAAATAATTTGGGCCTTTGTTATAGTATTGTCGCCGTCTTAGTCTTTTCCTTCGACGCACCAACATACCTTCAGGATCCAATATGTGCATTAGTTGCCAAATAGATGACTGCTTTACTGTCATTCCATTTTGAATGCATCTATGATGAATCCACTTATACCCAGGCATTTATCCAGTTCCAAGTAATTGTCCTTCCAGAAAACTGCCAACTATCTCTAGAGGGGTATATTTCTTCCGACGGTGCAGACCGATCTTTTTCAGGCGCCGTTTCAGAGTCCTTAGACTAATATCTTGACCATGTACTAAGAGATACAAAAGTATTTCGTTTTGCTGCAATCCAAGGTCAAAGTAATGACAAATGAGTCTGTTTACATGTTCGTTTTCATCATTCATAATTGAGGTAGATAATGTGAAACTGGAAAAAATATAAAAACCTTAACCCACAGAATACAAATTTTTAAAGAAATGCTGCACCATATTGGCCAATCAGAATCCCGAGAAGGCGGCAAACCAGCGTGCTCAAAACACAGCGCCAAATATGAATTTCATTAAGGGGTCACCCTTGACAACTTGAAATGGTATTACTCATTGTGTGGTGCTTAAGACCGTACCACCTCATTATTCTCGTTATTTTTAACCGAAATGAAAACAATTTTCATAGATCATTTTTGTAGTACCTACTAAAAAGGATCTATTTTTGTCTTATTTATTTTTTTACCACTATTCCTACGCCACCCTTAAAACTGCAATTGCCCCCCCCCTCCCCCCCTAAAGCTGCAAACACTGTATTTTCGGTATTTTTTTATCAAAACCTTTGTCTGAAAAACTTGCTTAACATTTTCTAAAACCTTCGTGTAACAAATTTGGTTTAGGATCTGAAAATATTTCTTTTACTGAAAAAAAGGAAATATTTTTATTAGAAAATATTTTATAAAATAAGTAGCGCTTAATTTCGTCATTAAAAAATCAAGACCTACTCAGTTTATAAAATATTTTCTAATAAAAATAAGTGTCAATACTTCGGTTTTTGTTCCTGAAAAATAAATATTTACAGATTTAAACGAGATTAGATATACAGGAATTTTAGATAATTTTAAACATCTCTTTTAAATAAAATTTTTGATAACAAATCCTAATACGATTTTAACAGTTTTGGGGGTACTTACCTTATCATACTTGGGAGACAGGAATAGCGATACAAAAAATACATTAGGTGAAAAGAAATGTCTTAAAAAAATACTACAAATAGCACTAAAAAGTACTGGAACCCTAAAAAAGAAGTGTTTCATTTCGGTTAAAAGTCACGAAAATAATGAGGTGGTACGGTCTTAAGGGTGGATTTTATAATATGTAGTTAAAACCAAAAGTAAAACGTAGGTTTGAACCATGAAACTTGTGGAAGAACCCTGTTACAATATAAAAACAGGAAACACTCAATCAGGCTGGTAATATTGGCAGTGACATTTAATATTATAATATGTCATTGGAGAGCTGAATATTATAGAATTTCTATTTAATTTTAAGTTAAGGTTAAAAAGATAGCGTTTTGATTTTTGATAGTTACGTATCTCCTGCCTTTTTCCTCTAGTTATCGTAATTAGTACCTTACTACTGCTTCAACCAAAAGTAGAGGTTAAGCTTCGGGTTACTAAATTGTGTAGTAACCCCATTTTGTAAAAGTAACTAAACCCACCAGAACCTAAGGTTTAAGTTGTTTTGTGGTTAAACCAATACTGTAAAATCCATCCTAATTGGCACACACTGTAGGCAGTAAGGCCCCAATGAGCATACATGGATGGGGATCTTTTTAAGTATAAGAAAAATTCTGATCGTCAATCAAGCTTCATGGGACTGCCTCAACCATTACACTAATAAAAATGGTAATTTATTTCATCAATGAACTTACCTCTTTGATTGGTAAAATATGGGTAATTCCTTCGTCTCGTTGTTACCAAACGGTAGAAAACACTGCAGAGGTTCTGCACGAACTTGAGTTAATAGTAGATAAAAACTAAAATCCAGCAAACTGCAACTGCCAGGATCTATAAGCACGACTAACAGTTGCGCGTCTGTTAGTCGCGTTGCATTGCAACTACTAATCGTCTTAAAAACAACTCGCTACTCTGGTCCTTCAGCGCTTCCGTAGCAAGGTAATTCCAGATAGCGTACATTTATTTTTAAAACTATATCTTCGAGTGCACACCCAATGATCGAATTTATGGTGCTTGATTCCTGACTATACTGTACGCCAATATGGCGAACGGCAAGAGTCGAGTCCAAACCGTGCTACAAGAACTTCAAAAGCGCCGCCAGTAGCGTCGCTTTTGATTCCGTAGGTTAATATTCCGTGCTTATAGGCATGATACAAGAACACAAAAGATATAAAAATGAGGAGGCTCCTCTTCAGCTCGCCTTCCGTGACGTAGCGTGGAGAGTTCATACGCCGTGTGAATCAGTGTTCTCTGATTAACGTACGTCGTTTGACGTTTTGTTTGTTGCTTTAAAATTGTTTAAAGTGATTAAATAATGCGTTGCGCAGTGTGTAATTGTAATAGCGACAATCAATAGGTCCCGGATGCATTTAGGCAGAATCTACCACTGATTAGCAATAGGTTATAAATAGCGCTCTCTCATTGGTTGTTGCTAACTGCAGCTAGGGTTTGTCCATGCATTGCTAATTGCGGGTAGATTTTGTCTCCACCGGCACAGTTCTGTTTTGTTGTTCGCGTGGTGCTGCCAGTGTCCATTAATAATTATCTTTTGGGTACGTTCTTTTACGCAGTGGCTGCAGCAGTTTTTGCAGTTAATCGTTCTTTTACACCGGCTGCGCAGTTGGCTGCAATGCAGTTTGTTGTTCTTTTACTGTCACCTGCGCATGGACTGCGCAGCCGAACGAAATCGACTGCAGCAGAGCATCCACTTCCACAGCTGTTGGTGCACGAGTGTATATTTGTATAACCTAAAAAACTGTTAAAAGTGCAATACCACCATGCAGCTGCATTTGTATAATCCGGTGACAAACACGAATTACGCGTTAGAAGTAGATGAGGAAACCTACCGACGGGTAGTGAACGATGATGGTAAGTAATAATAGTTTCAATACATCTTGTTACCTACGTATCTCAGGGGTAAAGCCCTGATTTTAGACATTTATAGCATTTCATTGCTAATGTAGGCTCTTATTATATTTTAATTTTTTGTTTCACAGATCAAGAATTAGCACATCAGCTTTTGCAACAGGCAGAAGAGAAGGAGAATTTCAGAAATGCTTTTCGACTGGTGCATTCGGAATTCCAGTCCTCCTCTCCTGGCCCCAGTCAAGTTAATCAAGTGGTTACAGCCACAGGCTGTGCTGTTAGCGAAACCCTAAACTTCCCTGATTGTAAGTTCTTTTGGAATTTAGGAAACAGTGTATTTGACTGCCTTATTTCTTTTTATAGCCGCTGCTGCTAAGGAAAACTGGGGAAAAGCCGCAGTGAAACTTCTAATCACAACAAGGTTGCGGCTGGATCACATGTTTAGGGATCCGAAGGCCAAGAAAATTAAATACTGGGACCTGGTGAGGGAGGAATTTATCCAACATGGATATAAATATAGTAGTATAGAAATTTCCAATAAATGGAAAAATATACTGGTGACTTATAACAGAAATGTTGATAAAGTGCGAACTACCGGAGAGAGCACAATAACGTGGCCATATTTTGAAGAGATAGACGCAGTGTTGGGAAACAAAAAAAGTGTGAACCCTCCGCCCTCAACACTGGGTAGCACTTTGAAGTTAAGTTCTGCACCTCGTGAAGCAGAGCGAATTGACGTAGAAATTGTAGCTACACCCTCCTGCTCAACTCGTGCAGAAACATCGCATGTACCTACTCCTCTGAGTAACAAGACTGGAACCGCTCATGCAGTGTCGCCTAGCAGAGATGAGATTCCGGAGACTCCTAGGCGAGAAAGAAAAAGAAAACTCGATGGTTTATCGGAATATACAGAGCAACGGAAGCCAGAAATGCTACAGAAAAAAGCGGCTATAAATAACCTCGCAGAAGCATTGAGGACGTTTCGACAGGAACAATAAAAAAAAATGCATTGTATTTAATGATTTAGTTTAGTTTAGTATTTTTTTTAATTCCATAAGTTTAGCTGATATAATGTACAATATTATTAAATATATTAAAATTACAGTTATTATTTAAACGTACACATTTATTTCTAAACCCTAAAGGTAGCGAAAAAAGCAAAACTAGACAGTATTTAATGTAGATTTCTATACAATAAATTAGCAATGCTATCACGTTTATCCGCTGGATGAAGATTTTCTTCAAAATCCTCATTAAAATGTTCTGGGTTTGCATTGTCGTCATCATCAACCACAATGTAGTCATTGTTTAGTATACAAACATTGTGCAACACACAAGCAGCAATGACAACAAACTTCATTTCATTTGTGAGGAACATATTCAAAAATTTCAACCGACGAAATCGGCATTTCAATAAGCCAAAAGCTTGTTCAATTAAGATTCTCTTTGAACTTAATTTTACATTATAGCTTCGTTGTCTTCTTGATAAGTGCCCATTATCTCTATAGGGCACCATTAAATAAGAAAGAAGAGGATAGGCGGAATCTCCAAAAATATGTGTTCCTTCAGGCAAAAGTAAATCTTCTTGCGCTAAAGCGCGACCTATGGGACTTTCGCGCCACACTCTTCCATCATGTGTTGCGCCTGGCCACCCAACAAGCACATCTATAAATTTGCACTGGGCATCACATATCCCCTGTAAGATTATTGAGTGGTATCCTTTTCTGTTGTAGTAGCTTGCTGCGTCGTCCGTTGGAGCTGGAATAGGAATATGCATTCCATCGACTACTCCTACAACTCCTGGGAAACCATTTCGGCCCCTTAGTTCCATGAACTCACGTCGTACTTGCTGCAGATTGTCATCGTCCGGCCAATGCAAGAAGTTAGTTTCGCACAAGTACCTACAGATCCGTAAAAAATATTTATGGAGTTGGCTCTTAGTCATATCGAATCTCTCACTAATTCCTCGAAAAGATTCCTGATTAGCAAGAGTCCATATTGAAGCATGCAAAGCTCTATCTAAAGATATATTTGGATGTCCTCCATGCGTATTATTGTTAATAAACTTAGGATAGATTGCATTCCGAATCATCTACAATCAAAGAAAACATTGTTGTCTGCACCCCAGTTGTCTTATCAATTTATACCTCTTATGATCCTCGGGTCAGCCGAAAATGGGATTTGTAAGTATCTGGGTCCATTCTCATTACTGTACCCATGTAGTTATCAATTTTTTTAAATTTTCTTTCGTCCCTGTAAACAATCAAATGTACAAACTGTTCATTGGCTCTTTCATCGAGCATCTTTTTAATTTTAGTACACAACTTGATACTTACTTGTTCAAACATTTCAAGTACAAACTCCTGTTCTTCATCAGATGACGATGAATCACTACTTCCTTCATCAAGAATATCATTCATTACAACTTCTACAATGTTTGCGGCAACTTGGTTTTCCATCTCGATTTTTTGAGGTTATAGGTTATACGCGCGAAATTTGGCTGCAAATGCAACACCTCACCACCAGGGGCAGCACCATTGAGCAGCACGCGGCGCAGTTAATCGTTCTCACAAAACTTCTGCGCTGCGCGCAGGTGACAGTAATAGCTGCTGCAGCAGTAACTGCGTAAAGGAACGTACCCTATATGTTAATGTCTACTGTCCACGTGGCAATATGACCAATGATTTAGAATTGCCGACCAGTTTTAATTATGAACTGGTAAATCAATCAAAAGAAAACACAGTGCTTTGGGCTGACATTAATTCAAGTGAAAAATGTGTTAAGTGGATAGCGGAATTTTCTGCCGAAACTAATACTGCTTGGGTATTACGTAGATCCAAGGCTGCATCAAAGAAGATAGTATGCAGGTAGGTTTCTTTATAGTAATGTCTGCATTATGATTGTAAAATCACTGTGTTTGAACTGCTGTCAAACGGTCGGCTGTTAATAGTATATTATGATACTAGTGTATAAGTACGCCTTTAAAGCACGTGCGACGAGTTTAAGAGCACGAAGCAAGGCGGAGTGCTATTAACGTCGCTAGTGCTTTAATGGCACTTATACACGTGTATCATACGCTATTTTTTCTACGATCGTAACAGAAATATAAAAACTTAGTTCGATGACACTTTTTCCGCCACATTGTGTTAGACACTTTAGGTTATGTTGACATTCAAATTTACGGAAAAGCGTGTTTTAATTTAGTATTAAAACACGCCACTGGCAACGTGCAAAAAAGACGTAAATCGGGCGCTAATTTTAAGAGTGCTGCGAAAGTCACTTTTGATATTAGAAACTGTGCAAAAAGTTGTCATTTTGACACGATCGTAGAAAACATTCAGTTTATACATAACATCACATGTCCGTTCTGTGTTGTTGGAAAGCGTGGTGCTGTGCGGAGTTAACGCCGCAAAATGTGATTTCTGCACAAACAATATAAAATCAAGGATTATTGACCAGTTGTTGATATAGGTGAGTTTAGAGTTTATAATGCAGGTTCGGCAGTTTGACTGAATAGCGTTGGTTTGTGTAGTGTAGATGCTGATGATCCCAGTTTTCTTGTATTCATAATGTGATCAATTTAAATTTTAGGCGAGAGTACAGCTGCCACCATACGTCCTTTAATAAATCAAAGTCCACCCGAAGAACATCAAAAAACTTTAACTGCCAGGCGTCAGTTTCTATTGTAGTAAAGGTACAGACCACGGCCTTCTGGATTAGCATGCCTGCCGGCTCTCCGCGGCCTGTTCATTTGCAAGCTTTTCGAGTGCTCCGCGTGGCGCTGTTACCCAGGGATTTGTAAGGTCACTAGATTGGATTTGGAAGCGTTTAAACTGCAGACGGCGGAACTGGCGCGGCGGGTTTAGAGTAACTGTATAATAGGAGAGTAAAGCAAACGCGGTAAGAGTATTTGATTGGTTGGATCCCATTCTGGAACGTAAGATCCCATTGGAGCTCAAAAGTACGCGGCGGGCTTTGGATTTTTGAAATCAGAGAGTGACATTAAATTTGTCAAAATTATTCAAAACTCAATTTTCGAAAGTGAAACATAAAGAATTTCATTTTGTTCTGACCCGGAGTGTAAAAGACGTTTTGAAATAGTAGTTTATGTAACTAGTCCTCAAAGCTAGGCTTTAGGGGATGAGTCGTAATGTTTCCGGACGAGGCGGAGCGAAGCGCAGCCGAGTCCGTAATATGAAGATGAGTCCTCTAAAGCCATTTGAGGACGTGTTGCATACAACGTTTTTTTGTATTAGCTCTCCAAACATTATAATATTAGTTTCAATTACCGTTAAAGCGGCATTATATTAGGAGGCCGCGCGAAAATGTATTTTTCGCTCCCCAAACTGGTTACTTTGGAAACTGTCTAGGATCCTCAAAATGGCCATTTAGAGGCCTTGTACTTAAAGTCGTCATGGCAACTAATGTTTGAGTCCGCTAAAATGTTGCCCTGACGACTTTAAGTACAAGGCCTCTAAATGTCCATTTTGAGGATCCTAGACAGTTTCCAAAGTAACCAGTTTGGGGAGCGAATACAAAAAATGTATTTTATTTACTTAGTATCCCGAATAATCTAGAGAGGAAAAAATTTGGTTGAGAAATATTGGGCGACAAGATTACGGCTGTAAAAGGCTAAGAATATGTGAACAACAAATCAATGGGAAGTTGCAAAAACTGATCATAAAATACTAAAAAAGACCAACACAGTTAAGTCAAATCCAAATATTGAAAATCATGTAGAAATTTCACCACCTGAACCTGAACCTTGTTACAAAAACAAGTAGGTACGAGCCTCTGCTAGTTCAACATTCTAAATTACGAAAAAATAATAAGAAATTAACCGAACTTTTAAATAAAACAAAACGAAACATTTATTTATTGAAAATACATTTAAAGAAAATGCTAACTGATGATCAGATTCAATCTTTAACAATCAAACCAAAAAAATTAACAAATGTTCGAATGAAACTTTGGAAAAGTCTTTAAGATTAACATTTTCCTGTGGCACAACTGGGTACAATGATCTAAGGGATCTACCTTTTCCATCTATTCGCACGCTAAATTTTCATCTCCATCATTTACATTTTCAGTCCAGCATTTTAACAGACTTTACATTATTCAAGAATAAACTTTCTAATTGCAACACCAAATTTGAAAAGATTGTATACTAACATTAGATGAGATAGAATTAAAAAAGTAACACTACCAAATCATGAAAATAGTTTAGCTTCCAAGGCTTTAGCATTCATGCTAGGTGGAAAAACTACAGTAAGCATAATTTTAATTTTATATTGCATTTAGGGGGCATTTCAAGCAGATTGAAACAAACCGTTGTCTATTATTTCACAGCAGATAGCAGTAATGGAGCTGTATTGGCTGACATTTATTTAAAATGGTTAAACAAGCTACCAATATAGGTCCTCAGCCCTCAAAATTAAATAACTAATAATATTAAACCTAGTTTATCTAAGCATGTAATTAAGTGTAGTTTTTTATTTGGCAATAAATTACTTTTTGCAATTTATTTATCTGTCGGGCACTGAACTTGCTCCTTTGGAAGTTGGTCCTTTCTTATATTATCCATTTCGGTTTTGTTTGCAATGCAATCCAACTAACAGATCTTAACAAAACAAGCATTTAAATAAGTAATAAATCTGTAACTACATTATTATTTCAACTATTCAAAATGTCGATTATTTCATCTCAATAGAACTATAATCAAACACGAATCCACAATACTAAATTGATTTAGTCGACTATGAACATTATGACTAACTTCACAGTATGGATCCCTAAATGTCATCGTTTGCTCTACTCTTCTATTATACAGTTACTCTAGGCGGGTTCAACAAAATACTTTCACTTATAATACCATGAGTAGTCAAAGTTATGTCGACTATTTTTGCGGTGGTGTCACGAATGTCCATTGGCGCTTTGGTACGATTAGGACGAGTGCGCTAGCACGAGTCCTAATCCCAAGCGCATTGGACATGAGTACTGATACCACCGCAAAAATAATCTACTTAACTTTGACTAAGAATGGTATTCGAGGGACTATTTAATGAACCAAACTACTTTTTCAAATTAGTTTTCAGTGAATCTAACAACAAACTACTGATATTTTTTTGATTGGTCAAGAAACGTCAGAATTCTGGATTTTTATTGGTCATTTTTTGCCAGATGACAGGTGAATTGAATAGTCACTTATAATACCATGAATAGTCAAAGTTATGTCGACTATTTTTGCGGTGGTATCACGAATGTCCATTGCGCTTTGGTACGATTAGGACGAGTGCGACAGCACAAGTCCTAATCCCAAGCGCAATGGCCATGAGTAGTGATACCACCGCAAAAATAATCTACTTAACTTTGACTAAGAATGGTATTCGAGGGACTATTTAATGAACCAAACTACTTTTTCAAATTAGTTTTCAGTGAATCTAACAACAAACTACGCAATTTCTATAGTAACAGAACACTAATATTGACTTTTTCTAATCAAAATCACATTTGTTTAAAATAGTCACTTGAATACCTTCTAGGAAGATAATATATCCACTGATATTTTTTTGATTGGTCAAGAAACGTCAGAATTCTGGATTTTCATTGGTCACTTTTTGACAGATGACAGGTGAATTGAATAGTCAATTTTATCTTTTCGCGCGCACAGAATGCTTGATTTTTGCGCGCAAGAACAATTTACAAACGCCATCATATTAATATAAAATTTTGACGTTTCTACGTACGCATTTTCGTTCATTGCAAATTTACTTTGTTGCTTCTGTGAAAATCCATTTTGTATTTTTATTCATACAAAAATGTCGAAAACACATAATAAATGCTTCGTGGCAACATGTAAAGATTATAAAACAACTAAGGTCTTTCATCAATTTCCCTCAGATAACTTTTTAAGAAGTAGGTGGTTTGAAAAATTAGGTATAAACCCTGGTAGGAATTTTTAAAATAATATCTTTCAGTACTTAATATGAATTTTATTTTAATGCAGATACAAAAGTGCCTAGAACTGCTGTAATCTGTAGTTTACATTTTGAAGACGATTGTTACAGAGCTGCTAGTCGCAAATTATTAAAACGTACAGCAGTGCCTAAGCTCCATACAGTAATTCTTGAAACAAATTTTGTAAACATTCTTCACTGATAATATGTTTTAGAGAAGTATTTCGAACATTCCTGCTGGTATACCAATCCAAACTGACACTTTTCCTGGACGTGCAAACATTCCTTCGCTTTCAACTCCACTTTGTTACCCTTCTACTTCCAATGTGGTTAGTATTTATAAGTAGGTATGTACTAGAATCCGTAAATACTTACATTTTATTTGAAATTGTAGATAAATGATAAAGGCATTCAGGTCAGTGTAATTAGCGAAAACCTAATAGAAAACTATAAAAAGAAAATCAGAGCGTTGAAAATGCAAAATACCCTTCTTCTTCCACTTGTATATAAGCTTACAGCTTGTTTTAACCCAAATTATCCTTCCATCTTTTCTTTGGTCTGCCTGGACTACGCCTTCCTCGTGGAACATTATCTCTGGCCACCTTTACTTGTCTAGTGTCTTCCATCCTCGATATGTGTTGGTCCCATTCTGCTCTACGGTTTTTCACGGTTGCGTTGAAAATGCAAAATACCCGACTAATTAAAAAAAATAAACTAAAAGACCAAGAAATATTGGAACTGAGGAAAACAATACAACATTCAAATTGTGAGACTGCAAAAAAGATTCAAGATGCAGTTGTTAACAATAATTTGTATGCAACTTTTTTGTTTGATCAAATTTTAAATTACTGTAAATCAAAACCAAGATTTTCTAAACAAATAATTCGAAATTGTATCATTTGGAGAATATCTTCGCCAAAATGTTATGAGTTTTGCCGTTCATATTTGCTAAAACTACCGTCTAGAGTAACACTTCACCGTTACAGCGGGGCTGGTAGAAACGTAACTGCTCTCATAAAATCTAGACTTCAGGTAGAAGCAGAGTGATTACTACCTGTAGAACGGGTGTGCAGTCTGGTAATTGACGACATGGCCATTAAGGAAAAATTGCAATACAACAGAGCACAGGACCGATTACATGGTTTAGAAACCACAGGTATAACAAAAACAATCGGCAAAAGGCCAGTATTGGCTGACCAAATGCTTTGTTTTGTTATTCACGGTCTTTCAACAAAATTTACGATACCAGCTGCATACTTTTTCTATAGATCGTTAAAGACATCAGATTTTTATCAGTTAACTTTGAATGTTTTAAAACTGCTACATGAGTGTGGATTTCTGGTAATTAGAATTGTAACCGATAATCACAAATCTAATGTGGGATTGTTCAAGGCATTTTCAAATAACAAACTTTCTACGCACATTCAACATCCAATAACACCAAATATGCCACTATTCTTAAAGAATGCAAGAAACATATTTCTCCACCATGACATGAAGACTGAAGAAGGTGTTATTTCTTCTACTTATTTAAAAAACCTGTATCAATTACAGAGAAATTTAATTATAAAGCCTGTTAGATTTTTAACAGAAAAACATTTATATCCCAGCAACTTCGAGAAAATGAATGTTAGACGGGCTGTACAATTATTCTCGCCTACTGTAACTGCTGCTTTAGAATCATTTTAGAATATTTAAGACAGTACTCAAATTCGCCTTATGATTTCTCTACATCAAAAGCCACCATTACGTACATGGAAATGATGTATTTATTTTTTCAGTTACACGATGTTAGTGACAAAACAAAGCACGTTACTCTACTGGATGAAAAATGTGCACCGTACATTAACATTAATGATGAAAGATTGGTCTGGTTAAGAGATGTATTTCCAGTATATATTAATTCTATACAGGAAACTTCAAAAAAAGGTGGCATGAAAGGATTAACTAAGGAAACTGCAGAAGCACTAAAGTTCACCGCACAAAGTACTGCTGAATGCATTCAATATCTTCTTCAAGATGTCGGATTTTATTATGTTTTTTAACAAGGTCTTTTAGTTCAGATGCTATTGAATCGATGTTTAGCGACGTTCGGCTAAAAGGTGGCTCGCAGGACGCCACAGATGCACAGGCTGCAGAGAGTGCAATTAAAAGAATCGTCAAGTGTGGAATAATTAAAACATCGGCATCTGCTAACGTATTTTCTGAATGTGACTATAGCAGCAATATTGGACAAATTCCAGATACTGATAATGTGATGTCATGCTTTACAGTTGAACTTCCTGAAGAATTAAAAGAATTAATTCTAGAATTAAAAAACCTTTCTACTCACTTACATTATGGAATTGTGTCTGCTTCAGTGGCTTTCTTAGCAGGTTATATTACAAGAACTATAGAAGAACGAACAGAGTGTGAAACTTGCCTAAATACAATTTTAACCAGTTCCTGCTCAAATCCGCTACTGGCTCTTATAAATCTACAGGATCGTGGTAGCTTGAAATACCCTAGTAAAAATTTTACTTGTTTAATAAACCAATTAATTCAGCTGGTTTTAAATATATTTGAATATTTACCTCAGGAATGCAATCCTTGTAATATATTAACCGTTCTCCTTCTAGATCCTCTAACCACTTCAAATTTCTTTATCTGCAAGATTCATACCAAGATATATGTAGTATAATTTTAAGTAAATTGCTAAAACCAGTAATAACCAACCTCGCTAACACACGGACAGATAAAATATATGGAACGCCATTGAATGCCAAACCTCATTGTGGGAAAGTGCTGAAACTTTGAAATCAAGCGGATGACCACCATTTCCAAGGGCATACAACTGGATAGATTTTATTAGAGAGTATACAGAATTAATGTTAAAACACGGTGTATACACCGTGTGTAAAACTAACCTAATTTAACGTTTCAGTCACAGAACAATAATCCAATCAACAAACCAAAACTGACAGATAAAAGCTAAGTTTCAAACCGGCTGGCGTGGTTCTGAACTTCAATCCCCGGATATGCCGAGTCACAACTTTGTAATGCTATTTGTCGCAAATGAACAGGCCGCGGAGAGCCGGCAGGCACGCTAATCCAGAAGGCCGTGGTACAGACAAAATGGAGTTATAGAACTGAAAAATTAAGGGTAAATCTACTTAGTCACAATTTTATTGGTATTTATAAAATCACGGCCTGCTGAATTGTGTGACAAATGTCACAGTGACGTTTGTCAAACAATTCAGCAGGTAGTGTATAAAATAAATGAAACAATTTTAGGACTTACCAGCTGTAATTACTCTTAACAACAATCATAGCCATGCACTAAGCAATGCAGGGGCGCTTAGCTATTTACCTGCTACTAACGAACTTAAAAATGTTTTCGAAAAATACTTTAACGATGGCATGGGTATTACTGAGGCTTGTAATTTTCACAATAATAAATTAGAGCTTTCAATAGACGAAGATGGTATTGCAAATGCTTCTATCAATCCAAAATATAAAACGGTAAAGTACTGGTACACTGAATGGTGGAAAATTAACTTCGGGTCACGTACTGGCATTGGATCTTTGGAGGTACAGTGAGCGTAAAAAGTATTCGTAAACCTACCCTTTTTCGGAAATAGAGAATTTTTCGTATCGATAATACCAGTTTAATAAAAACCAATTACAAAATCTTATTCTTTGAACAATTCTCTATTTATTTATCAATCATTATTCAATACAAAGGATAATAATTAGTATGGCGTAACATAAACAAATTAAGAAAAGTAAAAATTCCTCGATTTGCTGAAACACGTAGGTGTGCGCATACTTCTTACACAGCGAACTTCTGAATACATAATTTTTTTAATTTTTTTTTTAGAAATTGAAAGAGAAGGTGCCTGAATATGAAAGGTTAGGTATTTTCTTGCACATCAACGACGATCCATTTAGTGTGGTAATAGTGACACCAATAATGCGAAGAGCCCAAAAATTACCGCACACAAAGGACATTATTTTTATTGACAGTACATCTTCATGCGACGGTGAAAATCATGTCATAACATTTGTTCTGACGGTTACCTCTGCTGGAGCAGTGCCTCTCGGCGTTTTCATAACAAAAAATCAAACATCGGCGGATTATATATCTGGTCTAAGGGGTATAAAAGAAATTCTCGGAGACAATGCTTTTGGTGGTGTCTGCCCAAATTCCATAATGACAGATGATAGCGAATCAGAAAGACAAGCTCTCCGTGTAATATTTCCTTCATCAAAGCTTTTACTCTGTGCTTTTCATGTTTCACAATCTATCTGGAGATGGTTATTGGAGAAGAAACATTGTATTGAAAAAGGAGATCGTCAAATTTTATACATATATTTCAAGAATATACTCATTTCGTCAAATAGTGAAGCTGCTGAAAATATTTTTAAATTTGCTTTAATTAATGGAAATTAACGTAAAATACTCAAACTGGGTATCTTCCTTGCAAACTTACTGGGAACGACAGCGTGCATGGTGTTTAGCATATAGGGATGGCAGTACACATGGCCATCAGACAAACAATTTTGCTGAAATATGTGTCGGTCTTTATAAAGACACGGTTTTAAACCGATGTAAAGCCTACAATGTCGTCGCACTAGTTGATTTTACGTGCACCGTTCTTGAAAAATATTATGTTCGGCGTTTTAGAAATTTTGCTCATGGACGTGTACCTACAAAAAAACTTTTTCTTCATAATCTGCTGCAAAAAACATCCTATTTGACGAAAGACAACATAATTCAAATTGACAAATTTAATTTCCAAGTACCCAGTAGCAAGTGCGAGCAACAATTTTATGACATCGACATGAACGTGGGACATTGTACATGTCTCAGTGGAAACCTCGGAAGATTGTGTAAGCATCAGGCAGCTGTGTTTTTTTTTATTTTGATCCGACTGCAACTGCCGCCAATGAACGATATGAGATGGCAATTTGTTATGGGCCAAAAGTCACTTTTCGTATTACTTTAACGATTTGCCTTATCCTTGCCTAATTCAAGGCACTTTGCACATTTCGCTCTAACTATTTACCCTATATCGGACTAATCCTAGATCTAACTTACTTTAAATAGCCTAATTTCAGTTACCCATTTCCTCAAGTAAAGTCACTGCAGATTAGGCCTCACGTTGTACGCGTGCTATGTTGGTTGCAGATGCGATTTTTCTGCAAATTTGGAATTCTGGGCCTAGCTGTCAATTATCATTAGCCATTTTGACTTGTCAGAAAATGGATGTGGTGAAAAGCATCTTTGGTTAATCGATGCACGAATATTTGTAATTCGGTTTTGTCACGCTCATCCTAGCATGAAAATGTATATTTTGGTGTGAATTTTGTCCGGCAGACGTCCCCGACGTTTTTGTTGTGATACATTTCAAGCACGGACTTTTGTCCGGAATTCATCTGACAAGCACATGTAATTACTTGGGCGATTAGGAGCAGAACACCTAACGGTATGCTATTTTGACAATTACTGGTTATATTTCTAAGGCGGAATGTTGTCCCTTTTAGCTCCCCTTTGGTACGGGCGGTGAAAACACTCAATTCCCCTTTGGTACGGGCGGTGAACGCACTCAGATTAGGAAGCAGTCCTTTAGTATGAACTAACGCATCTCTGTTGGTGTGCTGCGAGCTTTGTACATGGTGGCGCAGAGCTTTTCGAGGCGTTTGGTTGAGGGATTTGGCCCCTCTTGGAGAGCACTTTCTCCAGGCAGTTGCTGCAGTCGGCTGGCTGTGAGTTTGGGAGATTTCCAGTCCCTAAAACAGGCTAGCAGATTTACTGGCCCGAGATCTCTACGTTACCTGCAGTAAGGCCCGTTGGATCACCTGGCTTCCTCGACATCGTGCAGCAGGCCTCCGATTTAGCACGTTCGTCACCTGGTGCAGTCAAGGTCTGTCTTTGCAATTCCTTAAGCGTTCTTGTGCAGTTTTGAGCTCGACCAACTTAACCTGTGTTATAGGCCTCATTTTAATGTGTGTTTAATTATTATTCATTGTAGCGTTTGGGCTACGGCCAGATTTAGATAATTGATTAAATTTACTTACTTTAATGTTGTGATAACTCACGCAGTTTAAAGTAAACCTATTTTGTTGTATAACATTTTAATATTTGTAACTTTGACATTTCAAGCCTCCATTAGAGTTCAGGCTGTGTCTAATGTAGATGCATAGGGACGATAAGGTTTCCCTTATGTAAATTTTGTGAAGCAATTCTTGCATACGCCTTATTTTAGACTCGATCTCAGTGGAGAGATCTGTCAGTTCAGTTGAACTTGGCTTAGTGCTGCCCCATTTTGCAAGAAATTAGCGAAATCAGTCCGATCGTTGTTTAAGCAATTATGCCCCTTTAGGGCGAGATTTAATTAGCGTGTTTCGGGTAATTTTGCGCCCCTATAAACCAAGATCTTGGGTAATAATGGATTTGTGTACAATTGATTACTAGTATAATTATGTATTTTTGCAACTGAGGGTTTAGCGTTGATTTCAACTTGACAAACAAAACAAAACCGTAACTACCGCTTAAATTTGAGACGCGTTTGGTCATACATGCGAATTGCTACGATCTTCGACTACTGTATTTATTTAAACTGGTGAGTTCAATCTGTGATAAATTTTACTATCTTGGTATATGAAATCTGGTTTGTGATATCTGTTGTTGTGATATACTACCGAGCTTTGTTAATATTTTATTAAATTATATATACTCGTTACTTATGCCTGCGAATTTGATTTGTGTGTCCTGGTCGCTATCTCTAATTTTCAGGATCGCTTAGTAGCACCTTCCGTAGTGTCTTGTTTGATGATTAGCAAAGTGCTGGGTCAGCTGCTACTTGGCACCCATAATTTACTCATCGTTTCAGCTTACGCTCTAAGTCTTTTGTTCGACCCACGACCAGCTCCGGCTGAGAATCCGGTAGCCTTTGCTACTCCTTATTTTATAGTCAGAGTTAGGTAACAAATTTTAGCACTAGGCGATAACGCCAAGGATAAAGATTTTTATGCACCACTCGTTGAAACTAAGTCGACTTGCCCAAATCATCCAGCTTTGAGTGACGAACTAGTTTTAAATTATGATGCAATAAACGCTGTAAATGTGAATTCTGAAACAAACTCAGTCCTTCTAGAAAACAAAAGTGCCGAAGATAATGAGTTTGAAAGTTTTCTTGGTACACTACGAGACCAACATGCACAGTTCGGTACATCTAAAGTACTTCTGCGCAGATGTTTAAACAGGCTGGAAAAAGTAAAAACAAAAAACAGTTGGGATACATTTTTAAGTACGTGCGGTAGTACTTTTTGTCTACGCAATCGAGCTGGTGCTTCAATAAGAGTTCAACCGACGTCTGCCGCCAGAAGAAAACCAGGTGTAACTAGAGGCAGTAAGCGTCGACCTGCAGGTCGGCCAGCAAAGGTAGAAAAAACAAATCCTAAACGAAAAAGGAATATCTCTTTAAATGTAAGAAGCAACTTTCCCAATGCGAAATCACACTAATTGTTAGGTAAGCTATTGTAAAGTCTGTTTCACGAATAAAGCCTTTGTTCTGTAGTACATATTTTTTAGTTGAATTTTCTGTATCACCAATTGTTTACCTAATCTCCTACTTATTTTAATCCAAATTTTAATTATTACCCAAGTTTAAATGGTAAGTTAAGTGTAGACAAAACACACCGCTGATTAGCAAAAGCAAGGCAAATCATATCACTTATTAGCAAAAAACGATGTTGAAGACAAAATCTACCCGCGATTAGCAATGCGTGTTCAAACCCTACCTGCGATTAACAACAACCAATGAGAGAGCGCAATTTATAGCCTATTGCTAATCAATGGTAGATTCTGCCTAAATGCGTCCCGGGTGGTGTAGCTTGAACAAGCGTCCACGTTCGATCAGTAGAGTTAAGCAACGCTCTTTCTGGTCAGAACTTGGATGGGAGATTCATGGCTGCTTCTCTCGGCGCCTCGTGATACGGCTGTCATGGAAATAGTTGATCCCGGATGTCATAATAACATCATGACAGTCATTAGTGGGGTTGGAAGTCCCCATAAAATGTACAGCCACGTCTATAATTGACCTAACGGCTGTTGGCTGAGTACCAAAAATAAAATAAAATTAAAAATATAAATCAAGCGAAAAATTTCAAGGGAGATGTGTTTTTCAGATTTCCATCACAGCTAATGCTTGCAAAGGCAAGGCAGAATGTATGCGCTCGCGAAGACAAATTAAATACCGCAAATTCCAGAGTGTGTTCCAAGCATTTTAAAAGTTGCGATTTTATTCGTAACCTCCAACATGAACTATTGGGATATAATCCAAAGGATTGTGGTCAGATTAAACTGGGGAGATTCCTAGCGAAAATCTCCAACAGTCTTATTTAGATTCGAGTTGTGCTTCCCAAAGAAATAACGATTGCAAAAACGAAATCGATCACATCTGGTTAACGAACTTCTAAACAAGCCCAACACACAAGTGGAGTAAGTATATTTTGAAGTCTTAATACCTCTATAATATCTTAATACCGCACTGTCTGTTGCATGAGTTGTACTCTTGTCGCAGGTAATCAATCTATCTATCTATATCAAACTAAATAATTCAGTCACTCCCTTATACGCTCAGAAGGGCAAAATAACGTGGTGGTAAATACTACCTACTAACGATAAAGGGTAAGTTCTTACTTTGCATGCATCAAATAGATTCGTATTGTAAAATCAATTTAGATCACCAGATTAAGTAATTTACTTATTTCTCTTTCAGAACTAGCACAGATGATATTATTGATGACCGTGATGAAATTATCGCTGACCTAAGGTCCAAAATTGCACATTTAGAGAACGAATCAGTTAGGAAATTACTGAGCTCCCATCAAATAAAAAAATTGAAAAACCTTAAGGGACGTCCTCCTTTAATATGT
Organism: Agriotes lineatus; assembly: GCA_940337035.1. Lineage (NCBI taxonomy): Eukaryota > Metazoa > Arthropoda > Insecta > Coleoptera > Elateridae > Agriotes > Agriotes lineatus. The sequence continues at coordinate 121,649 of CALNHX010004553.1, forward strand.
AACCTGGTGACAGGAAATCTAGCTTTACGTTAGTGTGTAACTTGCTAGCTTCGTTCAATGCTGCTTTTGTAAATTTAAAATCTTGTCACATGTTTTGTGATTTACATGTGCATTTTTGGTTATTTACCACACGTTGTTAGGTAAGATCTTAATTACATTGTACAAACATCGCTTCTTATCTGTAAACCTCTCTTCAGGTCGCGAGAATGATATAAATAAATATCGAAACGTCGGCCTTGGCATAAAGTGGTTTTATTTCAACAAACCATTAATAGCTCTTGGATACTTTTGCCCAAGTACTAAGATCGGTGTTGGCTAAACCCCTTTCCCAGTCAAAAAATTTCTCGTCCTGTGTAGTAACCGAGCTGTGAAAAGGACTTTGTTATATATATTGCTCTGGTATTAAGCCCTACAAACATCAACTCTGTTAGCATTTCCAAATTAATGGATAATTCATAAAAGCGCAGAGTGAAATATCTTATATAACTGCAAAGCTAAAACTTAAATAGTAGTTAGTTGTTGCATTTGCATTAAAAGATGCTTGAATTAAAAGTAATAATGTGAACAAGGAACGTAAGGAACAAAGCTCGTTATCACAGGTCGAGACCGATATTTCAAAATTAATTAAATAGGCTTGTGTTAATTAAAGCCGATTCAATTTGTCACAGAAAGGTGTGCTAAGTGCAGGGGATTGTAACGTTAGAATTCAGAATAAATAAGCAGGCATTGTTTATGAGCAATCTAACATAAGGTAAATCGAATCCAGAATTATATTATAATGAGATGCAAAGAGCAAAGTATGACAAATAAATGGGCAATTGAAACCTTAAGCTATGAAACCAACTGTAGCAGGAAAAGCAAACATATTAAAGTTTTGGCAAGAAAAGGACACAGGGGTTTGGAACTAAAAGTGAAAGAAAGGAAGTGATCTAAGAACTAGTCAATACAATCGCGAGTGAAAGACAATTCAAGTGATTAATAAGAACGTGCAAGTAGCGGTAATAGACCATAATTAGTAAAATGAACAAACATTTATTTTAGTTTAAGGCAATTTGTACAAATGTAAATTAAAATTAATTTTATATGTATGTAATTGACTTTGCTTAATATCCGTTTTTTATTGTAGCGTCGGTATTTCAATTGTTTATAACGGATTTTTAAAAGAGAACAAAATGAATTAATTAATGTTGATGGAGGTTGTAAAAGTGCTATTCTTTTAAATTTGAATTTCGTGCAATAAATGATATTATTTCCTTACAAAAATTACGTCGTTTTAATCAGTGCAATTCAGAGTACGTGTGGTAATATTTGCATCAAAATCCATTACCAAAAATTCGAAATCCACAAAAGCCAGTCCGATACCAGATCGGCTACGATTCCACTTGGAGTTTTCCAAGTCTGCGTGCTGCGAGGACAACCACGGGGGAAACCAGGCCAGCATCCCACGGCAACAAGCAGCTCTGTTAGGCCACATTTCTGAGATCTCATCACCAGGGGGCATACAGCAGCTTCCCCACATCAACGGCGTCGTTTCCTGCAAGAAAGGCTTCCGGACAAAACCAGGTACCCAAAATCTATTAAAATAACCACTGTTAGACCTTGGAAAGCTACGTGCAGCATAAAGGCGATAATACCGAACCATATTCAAGTAATTCCTACGGCTCCAGAGGAATAATTGTTGTCCAAATAGAAAATAGAATTCGATTGTGAGGTTATGCGGATTCCCAGAACAATTGCATTGGAGTGCCCGAATTTCATACTGAAACAAAAGAACTGTAGTGCCGTGAAGGGCGGGATAATTCAAAATTTACCTTATCGAATGTTGATAAACTGCTTTTATTTAAATCAAATTAGAACGTAACCTGCACATCACGTCAATTTGTGAGAAATTTTCAACAGATTCTTAACTTACCGACCGCTCAGTCAAAATCAAGGTCGCGCCAGTAGCGCACTATAATAAATTAATTGGGGGAACTCAACCTGAGATTATAGAGTATTTCTCTTGCTTTACCAGAACTAGCGTTCAATAACATGGGATTTGTAGATAAATAAGATACACGGGCATACTACTATTTATTTTGAATAAAAGGAAATACAATTTCATTTTAACCAGTCCAATTCTTATACGACTAAAATTATTTTGCAAATGGTTTGGTTTGGTTTGGCTTATATTATATAATTTTATTTAATTAAACAACAACATACATAACATACCATTCCAAATACATGGCGCCCAACGTGGTGCTCCAACCCACGACCCTGAGATTAAGAATCTCATGTTCTACCGACTGAGCTATCCGGGCAATAACATGGGATTTGTAGATAAATAAGATACAAGGGCATACTACCATTTATTTTGAATAAAAGGAAATACAATTTCATTTTAACCAATCCAATTCTTATAAGACTAAAAATTATTTTGCAAATGGTTTGGTTTGGTCAAATGTCAACTCAACTGAGTGATATAAAAGGTGAAATGGCAAACAATAACCAAGAAATTAACAAAGATAACCAGGAAATTTTAAATAAAGTTAGTCAGGACATTTTGAACAGAGTAAGTTCAGTAGAAAACACAATGACAAACAAAATAGACACAATTGAGGCCAAATTGATGACGTTTCAAAAGGCCAATGAAATTAGTATAAGTAAAATGTTTAAGTAAAATGCTTTTTGCGAAAATTGCTCATTAGTCCAAATCAAAAGCTATAATGAGACCAGTTATTTGTTTCTCATATATTTAGCATTTTTTACGAGCGAAAGCGCCTAATTTGCAGGTAATTTTTGTTGTTTTTTATATAAATGTCTTAATGCCAAAGATTACTGCATCAAATTAAAGAGTATTTATGGGTTACGTAACACTGAATATTCTATTGCTCTAAATTAACTGGTGAAATAAAACGATTTGATTATAAATATAAAAAAATAAATTTTGTTGAGTTTTTGTACGTAATCTCTGTGTCGATCAACGCAAAATGTTGTCAATTTTCGTTTTCTATGTACAAAAACAAAATAAAGAAGATAAAAAAGGACACCTTGACATATTCCAATAGTAGGTTGCTCGTTAACGAGGATTTTTAATTGCTGGCAGCGATTCCTTACGTTTCACATCGTCTCTTGCCGTTTAATTCTGTTTAAGTAATATTATTGACATTCTGGTAAAAATAATGTTACACTGCACATTTGACCACCTCATATTGCACGAACGTGGGTATACAGCGCTCTGCAAAGCATCTCCGAATTTCACATATGTCCAGTCCGTATAAAATGACGTTTATGTCACAATTTAGCAGGGTGACGTTTGTCTTACAATTTAGCAGGCCGTAGACAGAACAATACCTAAGGGCGTGGCTGGTTGTTATAGAGACGACTCTTAATGGCTGCCTTTTTTAAAATTGACCACACTGTCCTCATATAGCCACTGTAGCTAAACTTACCGCCGTATTCATAGTCGTTCGCCAGCGGCTCGCCGGCAAGTCGCCGGAGTTTCGTTATGAATAGTATGTTGGCGGCACTGTACGTCTATGTCAAATTCGAGGTTAGCAGGATAGATATTGTGT